>AWOL01S0027948.1:0-26506 GCA_000715115.1 Nicotiana otophora | reverse complement strand
GGGGGGGGGGGGGGGGGAGGGGATAAATACACGTTGTACTCTTTTTCCCTTAGCTACGGTTTTATCCCACTGGGTTTTCCTGGCAAGGTTTTTAATGAGGCAGCAGGCAATGCGTATTACATGATATGTGTACTCTTTTTGTTTCACTAGAATTTTTCCATAGGTTTTTTTCCCAAGTAAGGTTTTAACGAGGCATACTATATATGGATATCCAAGGAGGGGTGTCATCAAATATTGAATTATGGTGGATGTCCATAACCACCAAAGGAGTAATGCTCAATACTCTTCTCCATTATCTCCATAACTCTCACTACTCTAATACTTGTGAAATTATGATTGTAACTCCATGATCTCCCCCATGATCTTCCTCCATGATCTCAAATGTTTAATGATATGTTTACGGTATTCATTGGTATACCTTTATGTAATACTATAAATAGAGGATGAGAAGTGATACTGTATATGCTTGAAAAATACACTTGAATACATGGAAAAAATAAGAATCTCTCATCTCTTTCTTTCTATATCTCTTAGCTTATTGTTTCTTATTTCATATTGTTTCTTTGAGCTATATTCCATTACAAATTAGAGATTCATTCGAATTATCATTTATTTGGAAGATGTACGTATTCCCAATGGGTCACACTAACTAGGGTAGGAAAGCTGCCTTTTTATTTATAGAGCATGCGTAACAACCACAAGTCAATAATTAATTAACCTTACTTACTCTACACATAATCGAAGTAGGACCAGCAAAGGGAAACAAAACGACAATCTTTAAGGGCTTTGATGAGGTACACTATTCTTCTCCAATTGTTTAAAAAAGGAAAGTTACATTCGAGAAAGAGGGTTTGTATGGTCAAGTCGCAAGGTCGTAAAATTCGTTGATAAGAATTTGATATGCCTAATCAAGCCTGCTATTTAGGCCATCTCCAACCCTTGCCTCAATTTTTTTAAAATGGAGTAAATTTCAAAATGGAGTAAAGTTATTCCAATCATTACTTCATTTTTTACTCCAAAAAAGAATATTCTATTTTATCTTCTTGTCTTTCTTCAATTTTATATTCCAATTTTTATGTATTTTAATTTAATGTATTTTCAATTTTCATGTATTTTCAATTTTAATGTATTTTTAATTTTTACTTTTCAATTTTAGCAACTTTGC
Organism: Nicotiana otophora; assembly: GCA_000715115.1. Classification (NCBI taxonomy): domain Eukaryota; kingdom Viridiplantae; phylum Streptophyta; class Magnoliopsida; order Solanales; family Solanaceae; genus Nicotiana; species Nicotiana otophora. The sequence goes on along the minus strand of AWOL01S0027948.1, from coordinate 25,341 downwards.
ACCTTTCAACTTTAGCAATATCTAATATTTTATATTTGCACCATTCATTTTTTGAGATGATTATATATATTTTGTACAATTATAACTTATAATAAAATTAACTTACAATTTTACATAAAAATAATAAATGTATGAAAATTAATTTATCAAAATTATACACCAAAGTTAAGATGTAAAATTAATATTATAAAGATATTACATAAACATAATTTTGTATATATAAAGAGATAAATTAAAAGAGTTAAATAATAAAAATAATAATAAAATAAGAATAAATAGTAATGGAGGAGATCAATAGTGTCACTCCATATTTGTGGTAACACTATTCATCCCCCATTTAGGAGAGAGGGGGGAATGGAGGAGCATTGGAGCCCCATTATGGCAAAAAAATGCCGTCATTATGAAGAAATGGGGGAGGGTTGGAGATGCCCTTAATCCTAGCGTCCAAATTCTATAGATTGACAGATTCTATATTACAAGTAATTTAAATATAAAAACCAGCAATTATCCTTAATAAATTCTATAGATTAAGGGAAATAACCTTTTATAGCCGCTTAAAATCGCACCAATAGCATAGAAATCTTTAGTAAATACTACTATCCGCATAAAGTAAATAAAACATTAACGTCCTCCGCTTTTTATATTTTAACACGTTAATTCGGAATTTTGACAACTTCTGAAATGTATTAATTTCAAATAATTTTCTCTCTTCTAATAAGAGAATAAACTTTTTTATCAAGTGGATCCCAATAATTTATGTAGAAAAAGTAAATGAAAATGCTAAGATTAAATAGTTTCCAAAAAAGGAATGTATCATTTTTTTTAGTTAGACTAAAAAGAAAAGCATATCACATAAAATAATACGGAGAGTTATATATTCTTACACAACCCCTTCTTTAATATATAATATATTGTAATTATTTTGTTTTTCTTCTTTACACAACCCCTTCTTTAGTTGCTTACTAAGAACTTTACTAGCGTGGATAACAAATATAATTTCATATTCGGCTCCACAATAGTTTGTCCATTAAAACTAAATTGCTTACATCATTTTTGTTCATAAAGTCAGCCAAATTATTTCTGAGAAGAAAGCTTAGCTGGGAAATAAACAAAGACCTACTGTTTTGATCAGACTTTTGAAAAACAAAAATTGCTAAAAAAAATAAATATATCTTTCGTATTTGTCTTTACTACAAATCCCATTTCTTGCCAAAACAAAACTCTATAAAAGAGCATATGCCACAACTCTTTGGAAAACTAATTGGACTAAATAAACCTTCCTTTTCACTCCTAAAATGATGTTCTTCGACTTGTTTTCCATCTTCCTTTTTGCTTCTTTCCTCTTTCTATTAAAGAAATGGATGAATTCGAAAAACCAAGCCAAAAGATTGCCTCCAGGTCCATGGAAACTACCTATTCTTGGAAGTATGCTTCATATGGTAGGTGGACTTCCACATCGCGTCCTAAGAGATTTAGCTAAAAAATATGGACCACTTATGCATCTTAAACTAGGTGAAGTTTCTGTGGTTGTGGTTACTTCACCTGAGATAGCAAAAGAAGTACTAAAAACTCATGACCTCGCTTTTGCATCTAGGCCAAAACTTTTGGCAGCCGAAATTGTCTTGTATAACTCTTCCGATATTGCCTTTGCTCCCTATGGCGATTACTGGAGACAAATGCGTAAAATTTGTGTCTTGGAAGTGCTCAATACTAAAAATGTTCGGTCATTCAGCTCGATTAGACGAGATGAAGTTTTTCGTCTCGTTGAATTTTTTCGATCATCTTCTGATAAGCCAGTTAATTTTACAAAAAGGATCTCTCTATTCACGAGCTTTATAATCTGCCGATCAGCATTTGGGACAGTATTCAAGGAGCAAGATGAATTTATACAAGTAATGAAAAATGTTACAGCCTTACTGGAAGGGCTTGATGTGGCTGATATATTCCCTTCACTAAAGTTTCTTCATGTGCTCACTGGAAAGAGGGCTAAAGTTATGAATCTCCACCATAAGGTAGATTCCATTGTTGATAATGTCATAAATGAGCACAAGAAAAATCTTGCAACTGGCAAGTTCAATGGTCAATTAGGAGGTGAAGATTTAATTGATGTACTACTAAGACTTATGAAAGATGGAGACCTTCAATTTCCAATCACCAACGACAACATCAAAGCTATTATTTATGTAAGTAAAAGTCTTCTCTAATTAGTCCCTTTATTCGTGGCTCTATTTTTTTGTATTGTCTGGTTTAACTTCTTTCTAAATTTAGAAATAAACTTTTATATCTAAGCAAATATTTTAACATGTTTAAGATCTAATAGTTTTAAAAAATTTATAACCTCACAAATATTATACTATATTTAAGACCACAAATTTCAAAAGATTTCATTTCACATAATAAATTAAATAGGAGGAGTATTATTTTAGCATACATTTAAGACCACACAAATATTATATTATATTTACGACCACGTTTCAAATTGCATCAATTCTATTCAATAATTATTTTTGGTGCTTAGAGAGAGTCGATTCAGTTAGCTTTCAAATATGACTACTAATGAAGCTTTCATAAAGCTGGAATTTACACTTTTGGAAAGTATAATGAAAAGATTAAGTCAGCCATCAGAACTTAGCATTCTAGGATAATGAAAAGAGTAGCAAAATCTTACTGTATGATAAAGAAATAGTATTTCTTTTATTATACAAATCAAGAAATAATTTTGGTCTAGATAAATAGATGTTCCTTTCATAATATATAGTACATACTGGTATTAGTATTTAGTAGCACAAGTCTATTTGAAATTTTAAATATTTCCGTAGAAGTTGGTCAAGGAGTTTGTACCAGATAAATAACACACGTGAGATAATTTGACAATGTAACTTTCTCATAAATGTAGGACATGTTTGCCGCGGGGACAGAAACAACATCAACCACAATTGACTGGGCCATGGTGGAACTGATTAGGAATGCAAGTGTATTCGCCAAAGCTCAAGCAGAGGTAAGAGAAGTCTTTCGCAGGAAAGAAACTTTTGATGAAAATGATGTCGAAGAGTTGAAATACCTAAAATTAGTCATTAAAGAAACTTTAAGACTCCATCCTCCACTTCCACTTATGCTCCCAAGAGAATGTAGGGAAGAAACAAATATAAATGGCTTTACTATTCCTTTGAAATCGAAAGTAATGGTTAATGTTTGGGCTATCGGAAGAGATCCGAAATATTGGGATGATGCAGAAAGCTTTAAGCCTGAGAGATTTGAGCAGAGCTCAGTAGATTTTACTGGTAATAATTTTGAATATCTTCCCTTTGGTAGTGGCAGGAGAATTTGCCCTGGAATATTATTTGGTTTAGCTAATATTTATTTGCCACTAGCTCAATTATTGTATTATTTTGATTGGAAACTCCCTACTGGAATCAATCCAAGTGACCTAGACTTGACTGAGTCGGATGGAGCAAGTTGTGCTAGAAAGAGTAATCTTTACTTGATAGCGTCTCCCTATCAACCTTCTCAAGAGTGATTTAATGGCATCAAACTTTATGCAGTGGTTCGCCTTATAAAGCATCACTCTCCTCTCCCCTTTAATTTTGCTTTGCATTGTCCATCCTTCCAGTGTACTTCTCTTCTTGTGATGTTTTATGCTTTACCTCTTTGTAATATACTGTGTTTTTTATTAAGTAAGAAATGTATATGATTGTTTTCATTAGAGAATGTCGAGTAACATTTTCTGTTAATTTTAGTAAGGTGCCGTGGGAAGACGATATATATACTACATCCCCCGTATAACCACCCAGCAATTGCATGGAAACTCTTTTTACGTTCGTTAGCTTGTACTTTCACCATTTTAATTTAGATAAATAGTTTAATTGTGCACGAAATTTAAGAAAAGAAAAAAAATCTTTTAAAACTTGTGGTCTTAAAAGCTTAAGGGATTAAAGCTTTGTAGAACCATGATATTTGTGTAATTATAAAAGTTTCTCATTAAGGATAAAATGTATAAAATGAAGATTTTAATATTGAATTATTTAAATATATATTTTTAATGAACTAATAAGGAAAGTCTAAACATGCCTCGTGGTATGCGCGTCAGTTGCCAGAAAATGAAGCGCATGACATGGCTAAAATTGTACCCAAAACCTACTTTTTGACAATTTTTCCAACAATCAATTTTTTTTTTTAAGAAGGCAAAGCAACCAAAAAAACTAACTAGAACCCAAGTGAGGGGATGAAGGGCCACCAATATAAGCAATACACAGACTACCGAATTCTTAGTCAAGAAGTGAGGAATATGGTTGACAACATCCTAGAATTATCAATTTGCTAGATAACACGTGAATCATACTAGAATTGTCAATTTGCAAAGCAACCTAACGCCATATATTCCCTTATTTTCATCTTTCCCTCTACTTCTCTCTTTGTTAAAAACTAGTTTTTCAGATACGCCTAAATAGGCGTTTGGATGTAAAAAGTAAAAAATTTGAAAAAGTGATATTGATTAAGTTGAAAAATAATATTTGGAATTTATAATTATATTTAGACATGCATTTCACTTAAAAAATATATTCAATTTTATGAGTGACGAAAAAATTTCAAAAATTTATTGAAACACTCATTTTTAAAAATCTCACTTATAAAAATTTATGGACAACCACATTATTTGAAAAAATAAATCGTAAAAAAAACATTTATGGACAAAATGAGTTATAGTAATAATGGATCCAAATTTGAACATCACAGTCTGCGGTCCACTCAAAGCCCTTGCATTGGAAACTGCCGAAATTAATAGGACCAAAGTAGAAATATTGTGTTAAATCATTAGTTTTTCAATCTGAGAATGATAGAGTATTGTCAAATACTTCCTCTTTTTTCGTTTATATATAGGTCTTACTTTTTTTATAGATTCAACTCCTATTCATTTCTAGTCTTTTGATTTCTCCATGTCCGTTGGATTAGAGATACTTATCATGATTAAAATTAATAAATAAAATTTAATTGAATAGTTTAAATCTCTAATCATTGTTAAAGTATTTAATTTCTTCTTTTTTCAATTCCCAAATAATATCTAGTAGACCAAATAATAGAATAATTAAGTATCGAAATTCCACACGAAAAGGTTCAGTCAGGAAATTCAAATATCAGAGTCCATTCTTCCCATACTAAAGAGTTCGGATAGTAAATTCCACAAACACATAGTATATAATTTTTCACTTGACATTTGCCACACCAAGAAACGCATAAAGTATCTGAGTTCTAAGGAATCGAATTAATGGATAAAGTAAAACCTGACAAAAATTGGTGAGATATTACCAGAAAAATGAAATTTCGTGACTTCCTGTCTTATTCTCTGTTTTTTCACTTGTTATTATTTTCTGTTGATTTTAACCTAACAATGACCTTCAAGAACTTGATTTTCATGATAAAACTCTGAAAGATTTTCTCTGGTGCTATGATTTTCGGTATTGCCTTAAGAGCATATGTATTTTGGCACGAAAAGGGAGGAACTATAGGAAGTTCTATTACTAAGAGAGACAAAAATTATATTTGGGAATGGATAAAAGAAGAAATTAAATACTTTAACTATGGTTAGGACTTTAACTCATTCAATTAAATCTCATTCTTTGATATTTAACCATGAGAAATATCTCCGATCTAAGTAGGAACTTGGAGAAATGGAAAGACTAAAAAATGGAGGGGAGTTGGATTTAATTCTCTTTAAGAAATACTCCACACTTTATATATTTGGTAAGCTTTTAATCCTAACGTTTCTAATTTACTCTTAATGACATTTTCTTATCGGAATGATATGACCTTTTAAAAATCACATGATTCAAAATCCATTTTTGGTACATTACACGTATTTTAGTTTTAGACCACAAGATTAAAAGTTGTGTTTACATTTTTAAACTTTGTTCTCGCCAAACTAAGCCATATATATAAAATATAATAGATGCATTTATTTACCCGAAAAATAGATAGAGTTAAATTTATACGTAGTTCCAAGGATATGTGGCGCAACTTAATACAAATTATAAGGATAAATAAAAATATAAATATGGACCTCAAAGAATGCGAAATAGATAAGGTTGTAAAGAAAATGAATCTTAGGACTCAACAAGTAGAATCAATTTAAGAAGCCTGAAAGAACAATTCTTTTCTATGGGAGAATATAATATTTTTATTACAATGTAAGCCTCGCAAAACCTACCTTTTCATAAATGATAACCATGCCCTTTATAGTGGAGGAACCTTGCTCTAAGCATAATAAAAAAATACTCAGTGGGAGACCCATAATAAATTAACTTTTCCACAATTTCTGCCAAGATTCTCGCTAGTGGGATTTCAACGGCTTTTGTCCGTGAGCTCGATCTTGCCTCGAGCCATTGATCTTGATTTGAGCTCGATTCTGACTCGAACTCTCGATCTTGGCTCAAGCTCGATTCTGACTCGAGCTCTCGAATTGATTCGGGGTCAATGTTGGTTGGTTTCTGGATCATAAGCATGATAGCTTTACTCTGCATTATAGTTCGATCTGGATTCGAGCTCGATAACGATGTCGAACTCGACATGGATCGGCCTCTCGGGTTCGAGGCTTGTTTGTTCCATATTCGGAGTCTCACTTTGATCGATCATCATTCGAACTCGATTGGACGTAAGAAGGCCAAAATCTATTTCGACTGTATATAGATAGTCCCCTCGTTTTTCAGGAAAAATATGGTGTTAAACGATATGAGTTTTTTTAACGACTCGATCGGATTATAACCTGACGTTCCCATCGGGCTCGATCATGACGCATGTGATAGCTATCCCGTCGGTTTAGTCTTTTCAAGACATTTAATGCATGTCAGATGGTGGTCGGCCACCGCTGATACTGAACCGTCATCGCTTAAGCCTATAAATAACCCTTCCTCCATTTACCACTTTTACATCTTTAATCTTCCAAATTTCCTAAGTCCCTTTTCGTGTTTTCTGATTTACCCGCAAATCTGTGATTTCCCAAAAGCCCTTCTTCAATTCTACCAAATCTTTGTCATTTTCTTTTATTCCTCACCTTTGAATTCTAAAATGGCAAAAACATCATAAACCATTCCTCAGAAAGAGAAAGGCTTCATCTTCACAGTGTGCCGCCGATGAGACACCGGCAGAACCACGGCCTGAGAAGTGCGTTCCCGGGACGTGTGTTCTTACTTTTGATTTTAAGGTCGATAAAGGCTCATCGGTCCCTGGCCGGTGTGAGCCGGTATCGAGGTACATGTGTTCGATAACCGAGAAGTATTCAAACAGCTAAAGAAGGATTGCAATTGGGGTAAAAAAGAAATAATAATTCCTACTCCTGACGAAGATATCACTTCTTACGTGAAAGGGTTTTTGAATGTGTATACTTACCCTTTCACTTTAGGTCCCCTCGATTCCGTTATTATTGACTTCTGTCGTCAATACCAGATAACCCTAGGCCAGGTCCATCCTTCTTTTTGGCGGATTGTTATCCTGATCCGATATTTTATGAGCAAAATCGAGGGGATGTCGTTCACCCTCGACCATATTATATGATTGTACCGTCCTCGACTTTTTTGAGGAGGGTTAATAAAACTTTAACGTCGGGCTACCAAGGCTCTATTCTCGAGCATTGACGAGGATAGGGATCGGGATTGGATGGGCAGGTTCGTTCGAGTGAGGACTTCGGACCTGATTCTGGCTAAAAAGATGCCCTTTCCCGAAGAGTGGAATATGAAACGTAAATGTGATCTTGCTGTTACTTCTACTTTGTTCTTTTATTTCTTATCTCATCGACACTCCTCCTTTTGTGATGTAGCGGTTCCCCGGATGCCCAGAGCAGCTCCCGATCGCAAGAACTGGGTACGAGCTCTTGTTTCGACCTCCACATACGCCGAGCGCTCATGGCGTGATTTGTCAAAGGGTCGGTGGGAAGCCAAACCTCATGGTAAGACCCTTCCTCGTACTCTTTGATAATTCGAACAAGGTGGTTTCCAAATATTAAGATTTTCCATATGCAGGTTTGGGTAAAGACGCAGTTTTGAGGACCTTGTCCAACGAGGAAGAAATATTAGCGTTTGTCCTAAATCCGGTAAAGGGAAATAAAAGGAAAAGAGCCTCCGTTCCCGAAGATCCAAAACCAAAGAAGAGGACGACTCATAAGCCGAACAAGAATGCCATTCTTTTTACCGTGGAATCAGTTCTGTGGCTAAGGGATGAAGATGAAGAAGAAGAAGAATAAAACGATGGGTCCGCGCTGGCGGCCCGAATGAAGACAACCACTGATGCCCCATCGGTAGATGGATCGATGATGCTTCATGAGGCTCCGCCTCGAACTGAGGATATACCGGAGAAAGATTCGGGTGGAGTCCTCGAATTATCGGATATTGAAGACGCATCTTATCGGAGCCAACGGATGGGGGATATGACTAAAGGGGGCCTCGAATCCCTTCGAACCGAAGAGAATGCTCCAGGTGATTCATTTGGGGCAGCAACAATCGAAGATTCGCCTACCTTTCCCGCTTTTTCCACAGGGGTGATTCGGTAAGCCCAAGCTCTGGGGGCCCTCGATCTAGACAGGCCTCACGATGGAGAGGATCCCTTTCGTGACCTGTTTACCGATATCGAGGACGTTGCCGGTACTGGTAATGAATCGGATCTTTTTCACGGGGTGCGGCATGCTTTGAATCAGGTAAGCTTTAAAATTATTTTGTCGGTACTACCTTTATGTTTACTTTTTGTTAACCTCGTTTCTTGTCTCTTTGTAGGCAGTGGCAGTTCATCGAGAAGCATGTACTCGGTCCCAAAACGAGTTGAGTCGATATGAGGCCGACCTTCAACGGGTTACTGATGAGAAGAACTCCTTAAGATTTCTCTTAGGGTAGAGAGAAGAGGAAATAAAAGACTTCCGAGCTGAGTTGGCCAAGGCTTATCGAGATCAAACCGATTTGTCTGAGCAGGTAATGATACTTTTGAAAGCCTATAGGCTTGATACTGGAATGATGTAGAAAAAAATCGAGATGATCGGGAAGCTTCGTGAGGAGGTCGACGTGATAAAAGCGGAGTCTTTGTAGTGGAAAGAAGGTATGGACCGCTTTGCTGTAGAGAAAGAAACTGCTTGAGCCCAGTTATCATCGGCCGAAACCCAACTTCAGAGAATAAAGGAAAAAGGCCTGGTTCAAGCAAGAAGAATAGAGGAGCTTAAGGCTCGGTTGGCCTCCGTACTTGCCAAGGCCGAATCTGATGTCGAAAAGGCAAAGGCCGATGCGGATGCACTCGTGGCCGTCTATCGGGCCGATGCTGAAGCTGCCCAGGTCCAAGCAAGAGAGGCAGCTGAGACCGTCGATACTCGAGCACATTGGGTCGCCGAACTTGCTAAGTGCCGATCTCGGAGGGAAACCCTCGAGGAGATCCATGCTCGTGGTTTCGATCTCGCTGAAGAAATAAAAAGGGCCAAAGAACTTGAAGCCGATGCTGAAGCCCTGGTTTCCAATGGAGATGATGATGATGATGGGAGTGATAGCGGATCCGAGGATGAGGGGAGCCCGATAGAGAAGAGACCACTCCTGAGGATGACTAGGAAGCTTAGTCCTTAATTTTTACGTTGTAATCAATTATGTAGACTATTTTGTATATAGATAATTTTGCCAACTTGCTTCTATTTTGTGAAGACTGTATTCATGCCTTATGAATGTTTTCACAAGGATTTAAACAACGTAATTAAATTTGTACTTTGTAGCCTCTATAATCGAGCGAGAACTTGAAGTGATGTAGCCCTTAGGCTTATTAGTTGAGTCAATGATTCGAGCTCGATGTAATGTAGCCCGTAGGCATAATGGTCGAGTGAGTGCTTGTTCGAACTCAAAATAAGAGTAGCCCATAGGCTTATTAGTTAAGTCAGTGATTCGAGCTTGATGTAATATAGCCCGTAGGCATAATGGTCAAGTGAGTACTTGCTCGAACTCGAAATAAGAGTAGCACATAGGCTTATTAGTTGAGTCAATGATTCTAGCTCGATGTAATGTAGCCTGTAGGCGTAATGGTTGAGTGAGTGCTTGCTCGAACTTGAAATAAAAGTAGCCCGTAGGCGTAGTAGTTGATTGAATGATTCGAACCCGATATAATGTAGCCCGTAGACGTAATGGTTGAGTGAGCGTTTCCTCGAACTCGAAATAAAAGTAGCATGTAAGCTTAGTAGTCGAGTGAATGATTCGAACTCGATGTAATGTAGCCCGTAGGCATAATGGTCGAGTGAGTGCTTGTTCGAACTCGAAATAAAAGTAGCCCATAGGCTTAGTAGTTGAGTGAATGATTCGAACTCGATGTAATATAGCCCGTAGGCATAGGCGTCGAGTGAATGATTCGAACTCGAAGTAATGCAGCCCGTAGGCATAATGGTTGAGTGAGTTCTTGCTCGAACTCGAAATAAAAGTAGCCCGTAGGCTTAGTAGTCGAGTGAATGATTTGAACTCGATGTAATGTAGCACGTAGGCGTAATGGTCGAATTTATCTTGATTCTGTTTGCGTAATAAATCTCCAAATAGAGGAATTTTTCTTGGATATAAGATGTCGGTAAAGAGGAGAACTTTCTTTGCAAGTCACTATACATGTGTTCATGTTTCGCACCTGGGTTCGGGCCAACTACAGGAGCATGGTTCGTTTTGACCATTTGGCTCTTACAACTTTACCTATTGAAAACCCGCTGTTGCAAAATAACTTTCTTGCATCAGAACTTGATATATTTGAGGGCTAATGCCCCCCAGTATTCGAGGCCGATTGTAAAGAGGCCTCGGATACTATTATAAGTGCAGTACGATCATTGGTTGCCTCGTTAAAAATCTTGCCGAAAAACTCATTTGGGATAAAATCGGTCTAAGGGAAAAAGAGTGCAACGCGTGCTTTCAGATCTATGGCTTCGTATCGAAGGATCCATCTTAGCTCCTGATCAGACTTCTGCAGGGGTCAGTTTTGAAATGTAAATGAATATGGAAGGGTCGTACCTTCGCATTAGTATCATTTTAGATGTGACACATTCCAATTGCGTGATAGTTATTTGCCATTTATAATGCCGAGCTTGTATGATCCATTTCCGACATTCTAGAGAACCTGGTATGGTCCTTCCCAGTTTGGTCCTAGTTTTCCTTCATTCGGATTTCGGGTATTCAGGGTGACTTTCCTTAGCACTAAGTCCCCGGGCTTAAAATGGATGGTTCTTCGATTATAGTATCTTTCGATTCGTTGCTTTTGGGAAACCAATTGGACGAGAGCAGCTTCTCGTTTTTCGTTTGATAATTCGAGGCTAGTGTTCATAGCCTCATTATTTGATTCTTCTATCGTGTATCGAAATCTGGCACTGGGTTCGCTGACTTCAACTGGTATCAATGCTTCGAACCCATATACTAAAGAGAACAGGGTTGCCCCTGTACTAGATTTTGACGTTGTTTGATATGCCCAAAGGACTTCGGGTAGGATCTCTCCACTTTCCTTTAGTGTCGTTCAGCCTCTTCTTTAGGTTTTGAATGATAGTTTTGTTCGTTGATTTGGCATGTCCGTTCCCACTAGGGTGGTATGGTGTTGATAATATCCTTCTTATTTTGTGATCTTCGAAGAATTTCGTCAGTTTGCTGCCAACAAATTGTCATATACTATTTCGGCGGGTATCCCGAATCGACATATGATATGATTCCAGATAAAGTCTATAACTTCTCTCTCTCTTATTTTCTCGAATGCCTGTGCCTCAACCCATTTAGAGAAATAGTCAGTCATAAATAAAATGAATTTGGCTTTACCTGGGGTCGATGGTAGAGGGCCGACGATATCCATTTCCCATTTCATGAATGTCCATGGGATAGGACTGAATGAAGTTGCTCTCCAGGTTGATGGATCATTGGCGCACACCTTTGACATTTGTCACATTTTCGAACAAATTCCTTCGCATCTATGCCCATATCGATCCAATAATACCTTGCTCTGATTATTTTTCGTACTAATGGATTGGCGCCGGAGGGATTCCCACAAGTTCTCTCATGTACCTCACGTAGGATGTAATCGGTATCTCCCGGACCCGAGCATACTTCCAATGGTCCATCGAATGTCCTTCGGTATAGCGTTCCATCTGAAGCCAATGTGAATCGAACAGCTTTAGTTCGTAGGGCCCTTGAATCTTTAGGGTCCAATGGGAGCTTTTCGCTCTTTAAGTATTCAATATACTTATTTCTCCAATCCCAGGATAAGCTCGTAGAATTTATCTCGGTGCAACCTTCTTCGATCACGGATCTCGAGAATTGAACGACAGTCCCCGAGCTCAAGTCACCTTCCTCGACTGACGATCCCAAATTTGCAAGTGCATCAGCCTCACTGTTTTGCTCTCGTGAAACATGTTGTAAGGTCCATTGTTTGAAATGGTGCAAATTGACATGTAGTTTGTCCAAATACCATTGCATTCTATCTTTTCGAACTTCGAAGGTTTTGTTTACTTGACTTACCACCAGCAAAGAGTCACAATTGGCTTCAATGACTTCTGCTCCCAAGTTTTTAGCTAGCTCGAGACCTGCAATCATGGCCTCATACTCGGCCTCGTTGTTAGTCAACCTGGTAGTTTTAATAGATTGCCTAATAGTGTTACCCGTGGGTGGCTTTAAAACTATGCCTAGCCCGGACCCCTTCACGTTTGAATCCCCATCCATAAAAAGGGTCCATACCCCCGATGACGTACCCGATTTCAACAAGAGTTCTTTTTCGATTTTGGGTACGTGGGTTGGCATGAAATCGGCCACGAAGTCTGCTAAAATTTGAGACTTGATGGCCGTACAGGGTTGATATTCGATATCGTATCCACTGAGTTCGACGACCCATTTAACTAGTCGGCCTGATAGTTTGCGCTTGTGCAAAATATTACAAAGCGGGTAAGTGGTTAATACGCATATGGGGTGACATTAAAAGTACGGTCTTAACTTTCTAGAGGCGTTTATCAGTGCAAATACCAGTTTTTCTAGGTGCGGATATCTAGTTTCAGCTTCTCCTAAGGTCCGACTTATATAATAAATGAAAAATTACGTACCTTGCTCTTCCCAAACTAGGACACAGGTTACTGCGATTTCCGATACTGCCAAGTACAAGCAGAGTTTTTCGTCTATTTTTGGAGTGTGAAGTAGTAGTGGGCTCGATAGATATTGTTTTAGTTCCTCTAATGCATGTTGACATTCCGGGATCTAAGCGAAATCGTTCTTCTTTTTAAGTAGAGAGAAAACTTTGTGACTTCGATCTGATGATCTCGAAATGAATCGGCCTAAGGCTGCAATCCGTCCTGTTAGCCTTTGTACAGCTTTCACGCTATCCACGATGGTGATGTCTTCGATGGCCTTGATTTTATCGGGGTTAATCTCGATTCCCCGATTTGACACCATGAAGCCGAGGAACTTGCCCGAACCGACCCCGTAAGCACATTTTTCGGGGTTGAGCTTCATGTTGTATTTTCTCAACATTTGGAGCGTTTCCTGCAAATGGGTCAAATGGTCCTCTACGCGCAGGGACTTAACTAGCATGTCATCAATATAAACTTTCATTGATTTCCCTATTTGTTCTTCGAACATTTTATTCACTAGGGGTTTGTAAGTAGCCCCTGCATTTTTTAGCCCGAAGGGCATCACATTATAACAATATGTTCCATATTTGGTGACAAATGAAGTTTTTTCCTGGTCTTCCGGGCTCATATGGATTTGATTATACCCGGAGTAGGCATCGAAAAAAGTGAGGATCTCATGGTCGGCCGTGGCATCGATCATGCGATCGATGTTGGGAAGCGAAAAAGAATCTTTGGGGCATGCTTTGTTCAAATCCTTATAATCCACACACATTCTAAGTTTGGTCCCTTTTTTAGGCACTACAACTACATTGGCTAACCATTCGGGATATTTCACCTCCCGAATAGACCCTATCTTGAGGAGTTTGTTTACATCGTCCTTTATGAATGCGTGCTTTACCTCGGACTGGATCTTCTCTTTTACTTTACCGGTCTGAACCTAGGGTCCAAGCTCAGCAGATGCGTTGTTATGTCCGGTGGGATCCCTGTTATATCTAAATGGGACCAGGCGAAGCAATCAATGTTATCGATAAGAAATTGAATAAGCTTCTTCTTGAGTTTGGGGCTCAACCTCTTTCCCAGGCATACCTTCCATTCGGGCCAGTTCGATTAATGTGACTTGCTCCAGTTCCTCAATCGTTGATTTGGTGGTGCCGGAGTCATCAGAAATCATGAAGGATCGAGGGATCCTCTGATCATCATCTTCTTTGATCTTTTGGTTATCTGGTTGGGTCAAAGCCGATGTCTGTTATTGCTATTTGGTATCTCGTTCCCCTTCTGAGCCCGATTCCTTTACTGGCGAAGGCGAGGATATTGGTTTCGCTTCCTCGACGGCAAACATTTCTCTTGCGACTAGTTGTTCTCCGTACATTGTTTTGACTCCTCTCGATGTTGGGAATTTGAAGACCTTGTGTAGGGTCAAAGGCACGACTCTCATGTTGTGGATCCATGGCCTTCCGAGAAGGGCATTGTATCTCATGTCGCCTTCGATTACGTGAAACTTTGTTTCCTGGATGGTTTCGGCCACGTTTATTGGTAGAATTATCTCGTTTTTGCTGGTTTCACATGCCATATTGAATCTGTTTAGAACTAGGGTTGCGGGTACGATCTGGTCCTGCAGGCCGAGCTGTTTTACGACCCTCAATCTGATGATGTTGGCCGAGCTACCTGGATCAATCAACACACACTTAATTTTAGTTTTATTCATGAGTATGAATATTACCAGTGCGTCGTTATGAGGTTGTATGACTCCTTGTGCATCTTCATCACTGAAGGACAACGTTCCTATGGGTGTGTAATCTTGAGTTCGAGATCGCTTTTCTCTCACAATCGACATCTTAGTGCGTTTAAGAACTGGTCTCTGAGGGGTATCAGCGCCGCCGATGATCATGTGAATGATGTGTTGTGGTTCTTCTTGTTCGTTGTGCTTGCCGAAATACTTGTTTTTAAAATGGTTCTTCACCCTATCGCTCAAAACTTCTCGAAGGTGCCCTTTGTTGAATAACCTGGCTACTTTCTCTCTTAGTTGCCTGCAATCTTCCGTTCTGTGGCCATGGGTGCCATGATATTCACACATTTGATTGGCATTCCATCGGTCTGCATGGGTCGAGGCCATTTAGTAACTTTGATGCGTCTGATAGCCGATACGATGGAGGATGCATCAATGCTGAAGTTATACTCCGATAACCGAGGTGCTTCCTTAGATACGGCAGGCCTATCGAACCTATTTCTATTCATCCCCCCAGGAACCCTTTACCTCGATCATTTCTTTTGTTATTTATCCTGAGGTTATGTCTCGATTTACTGACTATGTGGCTTCCATTGTACGGTTGGTATCGATCCCCGATTGGACCTCGTTCTCGATTAGTATCCCTTCGAACAGCAGGTGCAGACCCCAATTGATCATCTTCGACCCTAATTTTTGATTGGTACCGATTTTGCACGTCGGCCCACGTGATGACTGGGTATTCGATCAGGTTATGCTTTAATCGTCGTGAAGCTGTCGAACTTCATTCGTTCAAACCTTGAGTAAAAGCCTGAACAGCCCAATCGTCTGTGACTGGTGGTAAGTCCATTCGTTCCATTTGAAAACGAGATATGAACTCCCTCAGCATCTCGTTATCCTTTTGCCTTACCATGAAGAGGTCCGATTTCCTTGTTGCGACTTTTATGGCGCCGGCATGTGCTTTCACAAAAGAATCTGCTAACATGGCAAACGAGTCGATGGAATTTGGTGGTAGGTTGTGATACCAAATCATTGCCCCTTTCGAGAGGGTCTCTCCGAATTATTTTAATAACAAAGATTCAATTTCATCGTCTTCTAAATAATTGCCCTTGATGGCGCATGTGTAAGAACTAACGTGCTCGTTGGGATTGGTTTTGGGGCTGCGCTCGAGGCAAAAGGTTTTTGCACGAATTGTTTCGAATCCAACCCTTTTATCATTGGTGGAACTCCCGGGATCTGATCGACCCTAGAGTTATAAGTTTTTACTTTTTTATCGTTGGCTTTGACTCGCTTTGTGAGTTCCTCGAGCAATTTAGCAATTTCGGGAGTAGTCCTCGATTCTTACTCATTTGACTTCACTATGGCTGGCTCCATTCTGTGGGTGATTTCTATAGGTGGATTGGGCTCCGACCTGCTTTGAAGCTGGGTTTGGCTCTGCAACTGAGCTATTGCTGCCTGTTGAGCTTGCAACATTTCGAAAATCACACGCAAGCTAACGTTGTTTTCCTCGATGTTATGGGTATCTCGAGCTGCAGACCGAGTGCCACCATGGATGTTATTCTCGGGTTAAGCATGTAGGTTCGCCTCAATGGCTATATGCGAATTGATATCTATTAGCGCTCCGATTCGAGCTCCAACAGTGTTTACAAGTGGTCTTTCAATACCGGGTGTCAAGTTGTTGTTTTCGTCTTGAAGACCAGCCCCATTGTCGATTGGTGAAGCTATTAGATTGATAGTTAGTCGTAGCTAATCCGAAATTCAAGATATTTTTGAGATAAGCGCAAAACACAATGGCGTGTGTTTTCAGATTCGTATCAATTAACCACTGTTATCCCTGGCCCCACGGTGGGCGCAAAACTGTTTACCCGAAATATAGATAGAGTTGAATTTATACGTAGTTCCAAGGATATGTGGCGCAACTTAATATAAATTGTAAGGATAAATAGAAATATAAATATAGAGTGCAAAGAATGTGAAATAAATAAGGTTGTAAAGAAAATGAATCTTAGGACTCAACAAGTAGAATCAATTTAAGAAGTCTGAAAGAACGATTCTTTACTATTGGAGAATATAGTATTTTTATTACAATGTAAGCCTGGCAAAACCTGCCTTTTCATAAATGATAACCATGCCCTTTATAGTAGAGGGACCTTGCTCTAAGCATAATAAACAAAACTCAGTGGGAGACCCATGATAAATCATCTTTTCCACAATTTATGCCAAGATTCTTGCTAGTGGGATTGCAACGGCTTTTGTCCATGAGCCCAATCTTGCCTCTAGCCCACGATCTTGGTTTGAGCTCGATTCTGACTCGAGCTCTCGAATTGATTCGGGGTCAATATTGGTTGGTTTCTGGATCATAAGCATGATAGTTTTACTCTGCATCATAGTTCGATTTGGATTCGAGCTCGATAACGATGTCGAACTCGACATGGATCGGCCCCTCGGGTTTGAGGCTTGTTTGTTCCATCTTCGGAGTCTCACTTCGATCGATCATCATTCGAACTCGATTAGATGTACGAAGGCCGAAATCTATTTCGACTGTATACAACATTATACATTATTGTGATGGATTATTGTGCTTAGATTTTACGTTGAATGATGTGAATAAGGTGTTTTATATTTGCGAGAAACGGTTTCAAGAACCACGCTGTGTCAAAATTATTTATTTCGCTATTGACCTGATTAATCTGATTAATTTCTGGGATAATTAAGGAACAATGACACTGTATAGCCACTCTCAAAATAATAGTCAAAAAATATATAATTTTTGTATATATATACACATTCTGTATATTATATACAAAAATTATACAAATCTGATACACTTTCAGCTATCGGATGTAAATAATTTCTGGCGTGGGCTAAAAGTGATAATATCCCGATAATTAATACATTCAATCAAATGATGAAAAACATTTTGCGGGCAAGAATTTATCATCTTGTACAGCTAATTGATGTTGAATTGAAATTTTGTTTTTTTTCTTCAATGAGTTTCCTGGAAATATCTTTGTGCGAAGGGCCAGAATCAAAAGTTGTGGGCTACACAAGAGTAGTGTTGTTCCTTGAAAGATGTGGTATTAGACTACCCCGAGTGTTAGCTTGTTTGCCGATGTTAAGGATTCTTTAGTTCTGAGCGAGGGCTTGACCCCTTGCAATCAAAGGTCTTCTTGTTGCTGTCTCCGTAGTATGCTCTTCTGTTGCTGCCTCATTAAAAGTCTCGCCAGAAAAACTCAATTGGGACAAACGTTGAACGAGGAAAAAAGAGTACAACACATACTTTCCTCTTGAATAATGTTCGTCAGCAATAGTATCTTTTGAAGTATGCCACGTTCTAGTTTCTAGGCAACTTGTCTCCATTCTGGTTCTCCAACTCGTATGATCCTTTCCCAGTGATAGCTGAAACCCGGTAGGGACCTTCCCACATTGGACCTAGCTTCCCCGTGTAGAGCTCCTGGGTATTTTGGGTTACTTTCCTCATAACTAAGCCTTCTACTTTGAAATAACAGAAGTTGGCTCTTCGATTATAATATATCTCCATTATCTGCTTTTGAGCTACCATTCTTACATGCGCCAAGTCCCTACGCTTCTCGAGCAATTCCAAGTTGATTAATATTGCTTCGTCGTTGAATTCTTCATCTGCCCGAAAATATCTCAAAGTGGGTTCACCTACTTCCACCGGAATTTGGGCTTCAATATCGTACATAAGGGAAAAAAGGAGTTTCTCCTATACTCGATATGTCCATTGTTCGGTAGGCCCATAGAACTCCGCACAATATTTCGGGCGATTTGCCTTTTGCCGCTTCCAACCTTTTCTTGAGGTTTTGAATAATAACTTTAATTGTTGACTTTGCTTGACCGTTTGTCTCGGATGATAAGGGGAAGATGTGATCCTCTTTATCTTCAAATCTTCGAGGAACTTTGTAACTTTTGCACAATAAACTGTGGCCCATTGTCGCATGCTATTTCTTTTGGTATTCTGAATCTGCAAATTATATTTTTCCCACAGGAAATTGACCACTTTGCGTTCTTCGATCTTCTGATAAGGACCTTCCTCTACCCATTTAGAAAAATAGTCAGTCAAAATTAAAAGAAACCTTACCTTTTCGGGAGCCGGTGGCATCGATCCGACGATGTCCATCCCCCATTTCATGAACGACCATGGGGACAAAACCGAATGTAAGGGTTCTACCGGTTGGTGTACTAGTGGTGCGTAGTGTTGGCACTAATCATATTTTCGTACGAAATCTTTAGCGTCTTGTTCCATGCGAGGCCAATAATATCCTGCCCGTAACAACTTCAGCACCAAAGAATTTGCACCCGAGTGATTGACGCATATCCCTTTATGGATTTCTCTCATGACATAATTAGCTTCTAATGCTCCTAAACATCGGGCCAACGGGCCTTGGAAGAATTTTCTATACAATTGGCCTCTCTTGAAGCTATAACATGCAGCTTTGGCGCGTAATGCTTGTGATGCTTTGGAGTCTTTGGGCAACTTTCCGTGCTCGAGATAGTTGATTATTTCATTTCTCCTGTCCCAGACCAGACTAGTTGAATTTACCTCATAATAACCATCCGTATCCAGAACTGAGCTCATGATTAGTTGTACTACCGTCTCGGATTCCGATTTCTTTATTTTCGTTGATGATCCTAATTTTGCTAATGCATCCGCTTCTACGCTTCTGCGTTATCTTCCCTCGGTATGTGAGTAATTGACCACTCCCGAAATCTCTCCAAAAAAGCTTGGACCTTTACCAAGTATTGTTGCATACATTCTTCTTTGGTATCAAAAATCCAGTAGACCTGATTTACCCCCCAGCTGCAAGTCACATTTAATTTTGATAACCTCGAAATCAAGTCCCCGGGCCAATTCGAGCCCTGCAATCAAAGCTTCATACTTTGCTTCATTGTTAGTTAAAGAGATCGTTCTGATGGCTTGCCTTAGGGTTTCCAACGAAGGCGTGATTAAGAGTATTTCGAGTCCAGACCCCTTTACGTTGGAAGCTTCATCCATAAATAAGGTCCAGACCCCCGATGTCGATTCTGACACCATTACTGCCTCTTTGGTAGCCAGAGGCAATCCTGGACTAAAATCAACCACGAAATCAGCCAAGACTTGCGACTTAATTGCAGTCCTTGTTTTATATTTTATGTCGAACTCACTCATTTTGACGGCCCATGTGGCCAATCTTCTAGAGAGCTTGGGTTTATGGAGGATGTTCTGCAAAGGGAAAGTAGTCACCATAGCTATCGGGTGACATTAGAAGTAGGGTCTCAGCTTCCGAGCGACGACTACGAGAGTTAAGGCCAGTTTTTCCAAATGTGGGTAGCGAGTTTCTACTCCCGTTAAAATTTTGCTAATGTAATAAACGGGAAATTGCATACTTTCGTCCTCCCGAATTAAAATCTCACTTACCGCAACTTCTGAAACCGCGAGGTAGACTAGCAATGTTTCACCTTTCTTGGTTTTGAGAGAAATAAAGGGATCAATAAGTACTTCTTCAAATACCTCTGAGCCTGCTGGCACTTCGGTGTCCATTCGAAGTTTTTCTTCTTTTTGAGCAGTGTGAAGAAGCAATGACATTTTTTCATGACCGAGAAATGAACCTGCTCAAAGCTGCTAATCTTCCTGTGAGTCTTTAGACTTCCTTTACGTTCGACAATTAATCCGGGATGTCCTCTATGGCCTTGATTGTTTCGAGGTTTACCTCTATTCACCTTTGTGAGACCAGAAACTTACCAGAACTGACCCCGCACGCGCACTTCTCGGGATTAAGTTTCATGTTATGCTTCCTCAGGATGTCGAATGTTTCTTGCAAAGGCTTAAGATGGTCACCTGAATTCAAACACCTAATGAGTATATTGTCTATAAAAACTTCAATAGTCTTTCCTATTTCCTTTACGAGCCGTTGATAAGTGGCTCCGATGTTTTTAACCCGAAAGGCATTACATTATAACAATATGTACCGAAATTCATTATAAACGAAGTTTTTTCCTAATCTTCCGGGTTCATCTTAATTTGGTTGTACCTGAAATAAGCATCAAGGAAACTCATCAGCTCGTGCCCGGACATGGCATCAATCATTTGATCGATATTTTGCAGTGGGAACGAGTCTTTCGGGCACGCCTTATTAAGGTCTTTATAGTCTACAAACATGGTAAATTAATTGTTCTTCTTAGGAACTACTACTACATTGGCTAGCCAATTCAGATATCTTACCTCTCATACCGAACCGATTTTAAGCAAGCGGGTTACCTCTTCTTTTACGAATTTATTCCAGGCCTCGGCAATATGGAGTTTCTTCTGTCTTACCAGAGGTACTTTGGGATCCAAACTCAGCTTGTGCACGGCTATTTCCGTCGGGATACCTGTCATATCCTTGAGCGACCATGCAAAACAATCAACATTAAATTTAAGGAATTCAATAAAACCAGACCTAAGCTCTAGGTGCAGTCCTGTCCCAAAATGGAACTTTCTTTCTAGGAATTCCTCGAACAATGAAACTTGCTCAAGTTCCTCCACCGTGGACTTCGTTGTGTCCGTTTCTCCTAGATCTTGGAAATATCTCAGCACCTGATATTGTTATGACGACTATGCTTCTATGCTATCTCCTTCTAGATTGGGAGTAGGTGTCAGTTCCTGTAATTGTTATGTCGTGTGTTCCTTCCCTTTGCTACTAGCAACTGAGATTACATTCATCTCCCTTGTTGTCGGTTGATCACCTCTTATCTACTTAATTCCTCCGGGCATCGGAAACTTCAGCAACTCGTGATGTGTTGAGGGTATAACTTTCATCCCGTGTAACCATGGCCTTTCCAGGATGATATTTTATCCCCTGTCACAATCTACTACTTTGAAGAGAATTGTTTTCATTACTCCTTCAGTGTTCGTGAGCAGCAAGATCTCTCACTGGGTTGTTACGCTTGCAAAGTTGAATCCAGCGAGGAGCTTTGTTGCTGGAATAATGCTTCCGGTGAGTTTAGCTTACTCCAATACTCTCCATTGTATGATATTAGCCGAACTTCCTGGATCCACTAGAACATGCTTAATCTTAAAATCTAACACATTTAAAGAAATTACCAGTGCATCATTTTGTGGCAATAACAATCGGTCTGCGTCCTCCTCCGTGAAAGTGATATCGTCTTCCCAGAGTCTTTTACCATGAGTTATTGATACTTTCATCTTCTTCGCTGCTGAAAAGGTGATCCTGTTCATCGTATCCCTCCCCCTCCCTCCCCCCCCCCCCCGAAGATCATATTAATCATTTGGCGCGGGAGGTTTTCTCCTGCTCTCGAAGGTTCCACGTTGCCTCTATTATGACCATAATCGTTCTTAGCTCGGTCACTCAAATATTCTCTGAGGTGACCATTCTTCAATAGTGTAGCCAGTTCTTCTCGGAGGTGCCGGCAGTCCCCTGTCCAGTGACGGTTCATCCCATGGTACTCGCACCATAAGTTGGGATCTCTCTGGCTAGAATTAGATCTCACAGGTCTGGGGAATCGTGAATCTTTAGTGTTTCTCATGGTTGACACCAACTCCATTATACTAACGTTAAAATTATATTCTGATAACTTGGGTTAAGAAGGATCCCGAGACCTTGACGTCTCCTTAGCCTAGAATGATCTATTGTTTCAACAACGATCGGTCCCTCTGTTAACAATGAACTTGTTTGCTGCCCGAAAGTTTTTGCCACAGCCTTCGGTCCGCTCGTAGAGAAAAAATCGACCCCTCGAAGTCTGTTTTCCGTGTCGTAGTCATCCCTTGATTTTTCTCTTCTCTTCTCTCGTCCTTTGGCTGATGATGTGGAACCGACCTGGTCATCTTCGATCCTTATCATTGACCCGTACCGGTTGTGAACATCTGCCCAAGTTGTTGCTTGGAACTCAAGCATGCTCTCCTTCAGCTTCCGGGAAGCGTTTGAGCTTCTCAGATTCAATCCTTTGGTGAATGCTTCAGCTTCCCATTCATCCGGGACAGTCGGGAGCAACATTCTCTCTTTCTGGAATAGGGTAACGAACTCTCGTAGTAATTCGGATTCTCCCTGTGCGATTCTGAATATGTCGGCCTTTCGGGATTATACTTTTCTGGCACCGGCATGAGCCTTGATGAAATCCGTGATCATCTCAAAGGAGTCTATTAAATGCTCGGGTAATAATGAATACCACGTTACGGCTCCCCTCATGAGAGTTTCTCCAAATTTCTTTAGCAACGCAGATTCAATTTCGTGAGGAGCTAAATTATTTTCTTTTACCGTCGTTGTGTAGGTGGTAATATGCTCTTGTGGGTCTAAAGTCACATCATACTTTGGTACTTCAAGTATTTTGAACCGCTTCGGAATTAGTTCTGGTGTTGCGCTCAGCTTGTATGGCCATTGAGTATACTTCTTCGACTTTGGGCCTTTCAATATTGGTGGCGCGCCCGGGATTTGGTCCATGCGGGCGTTTATTTCCCTCATAAACCGTAAAAGTTTATTTTTGAACAGGTCATTCTCGTTGTTGAGACCGAATCTGTTCCCCCGGCCTCATCGGAGCCAACTTCGCCCCTGAGAGTGTTGTTGTCGACTCTCTGCGTCGTTTGGATTGCGGGAACACCAGGAGGAATTGGATCTTGTCCATTTGCATTATTTGAAGACTCCGATAGTGACTGCTTCAGTTCCGTCATAACCTGATCCTGTCGTGTGAGATGGCCTAAAATGATTGCCGGTTGTTCTCGCAGGACCCTCACTGCATCCACGACATGCTCCTCATCAGCATCATCAGGAGTTGTCTCTGGAATCTGTCGAGGGTTCTACCTGTCATGCACGGGCATGGCGTCATTTCCTTTATTGGGAGTGTCACTGATTGAATCCTCAAAATGAGGGAGATCCCCTCGAATTTCAAGGTTGTACGTGTTATTAGGAGTGTTGTCTGCCATTTTTAATGATTTTTTCTAAGACAAAATAATCAAATTGCATTAGTAAAAAAGGCAATGATCAATTTAATTGTACGGCTGTCTAGGCCCCACGTTGGGTTCCACGCGTCATCCTTTTAGACGACCACTTGTCATATCATATTTCACCTTATACAGAAATACATTTAAACAGATTAAAAATGATAATATATATCAGACAAAATGGTACAAATGGAATGTATTTTTGCAAAACCCCTTCTTTATTAAATCGATATATTTTAATTATTTCGTTTTTCTGCTTTAGTAAAATCAAATTTCTTGTAGCTGCCGCTGACCGTCTTCTTATCATATTTCATTGCTTACTAAGAACTTGACCAAGAATGGACAACAAATATAATTTCATATTCTACCAATCTTTAATAAGTGCTACTCTCTACATAACAAAATAAATAAAACGTTAAGGTCCTCCGTTATTGTTATATTCTAACCTGTTAATTTGGATTTTTGACAACTTCCGAAATGTATTAAAAACAAATAATTTACCTATTCTTGCGGCAGCTATATTTGATTACAAGGCATTTATGTTTAAAATATATACTCCCTTTGTTTGATTTGAGGTAAAATTGTTTGATTGGATACAAAATTTAAGAAATTAAAGCAGACTTTGACATATAAGCCAAATATATGCAAATTACTAAAATTATCCTTCTAAATTATTTTTGGTCAATCTTTTCATTTGTCTCTTCCTTTATTCTCTTCTGGTAAAAGAATAAACTCTTTTTATCAAGTGGATCCCAATAATTTATGCAGAAAAAGTAAAAGAGAATGCTAAGATATATAGTTTACATAAAAGGCAAGAAAAGCGATACTCATATTCTTACACAACCACTTCTTCAATAAATAATATATTTTAATTATTTCGTTTTTCCTCTTTATTGAAGTCAAAGTTCTTGTAGCTGCAATCGACAGTCTTCCTATCTATTTTCATTGCTTACGAAGAACTTTACTAGCTTGGATAACAAATATAATTTCATATTCGGCTCCACAATAGTTTGTCCATTAAAATTAAATAGTATAAATCATTTTTGTTCATAAAGTCAGCCAAATTATTTCTGAGAAGAAAGCTTAGCTGGGAAATAAACAAAGACCTACTGTTTTTTATCAGACTTTTGAAAAACAAAAATTGCTAAAAAAATAAATATATCTTTCGTATTTGTCTTTACTACAAATCCCATTTCTTGCCAAAACCAAAATCTATAAAAGAGTATATGCCACAACTCTTTGGAAACCCAATTGGACCAAGTATAATGAAAAGATTAAGTCAGCCATCAGAACTTAGCATTCTAGGATAATGAAAAGAGTAGCAAAATCTTACTGTATGATAAAGAAATAGTATTTCTTTTATTATACAAATCAAGAAATAATTTTGGTCTAGATAAATAGATGTTCCTTTCATAATATATAGTACATACTGGTATTAGTATTTAGTAGCACAAGTCTATTTGAAATTTTAAATATTTCCGTAGAAGTTGGTCAAGGAGTTTGTACCAGATAAATAACACACGTGAGATAATTTGACAATGTAACTTGCTCATAAATGTAGGACATGTTTGCCGCGGGGACAGAAACAACATCAACCACAATTGACTGGGC
>AWOL01S0027944.1:16564-58647 GCA_000715115.1 Nicotiana otophora | reverse complement strand
ATATATAAAACGATTTATGTGATGGATAGCCTATCAAATAAAAGATATTCAAGTCTAGTTTCTAACGCTTCAAACCGTTCATCATTTGGATATGTATACAGAAAGTTATGGCCATTTTACTAGACATGTGTCAGGTGCGCGGCCGATGCACGGCCACTTGCCCAGGTGCGCGGCCGCGCACGCAGGAGCTCATTTAATACCCCCAAGGCCGGGTTGGGAGCGGGGTTAAGTCATTTTTGAGCTAAAAACCGATATTTTAGAGAGAAGTGAGAGTGTTCTAGAGAGAGGAAGAAGCTCAAGTGTCTTGTTCATCAAATCTTGCTCAAGCCTTGAAATCCAACAAGAAATCTCTCAATTTCTTCATCTAAGAGGTAAGGTTTCATACCCTAGTTTTTCAATTTCGGATTTGGGGAGAAGATGGTTGATTAGGAGTATGATTCTTGGGTGTAAAGGCATTATTTATATATGCTTATACCAATAAGGTTTGTGAGAAGAATTTTGAGTTCAAATGGGTAAAGATTGGGTTGAAAATGGTAGAAATCTTCAAAGACTTTAATTTAAGATTTGAAGGTCCATTGACATCGGAATTTGATAATTTTTGTATGGTTGGACTCGTCTCGAAATGGGTATTCGAATTTCGTAAGTTTTTCCGAGATTTGAGATGCGGGTCCCACTGTCCAATATTTAAATTAATTTTAGATTTCTATCCGGAAAATTAGTAAATTCATATGAAATTAATTTTTATGATTCGTATTGAGTATATCGAATTGTTTGTGAATGGATTTGAAGCTTTTGGAGACAAATTTAAAAGGAAAAGCTTTGGTCGAGTAATTGATTGGAATTTGCAAAGCGAGGTATGTGTCGTGGTAAACCTTGACTTGAGGGAATAGAACCCTTAAATTATTTGTTATGTGAAATGAAGGTGAACGACGTATAGGTGAGGTGATGAGTTTTTATACGTCGTCAAATTAATTGTTTGCCTACATGAAAAATCATAAATTATTTTAAATCATGAATTAATTGTTATAATAATTGTTTCTCTCCTATTCTTTGTCAAATATTAATTCTTGAATTCCTGCATTAATTGTCACATGCTATTTGAATTATGTGTCTTAATTTTTATTTGACATTTAGCATATTAAATATTAAACTGCCTATTTTCACCCTGATTTCCATAATAACTTGCTATTTGTCATTGTTCGTTTCATAATTAAATCATAATTATTTTATGCTTGTTGTCTTATAATGTTATATTAATTTTTGTATTTATTGGGGAAATTTCTTCTATAAGAATTGATAAATGAATATATTGGAGGAGCGGGTTGCATGCCGCAACATAATTGAATTGGTAAATGTATATATTAGAGGAGCGGGTTGCACGCCGCAACAGAATTGATTGAAATAAATATATTGGAGGATCAGTTTGCATGCCGCAACAGAATTAAATTGGTAAATGTATATATTGGAGGAGTGGGTTGCACGCCGCAACAGAATTGATTGAAATAAATATATTGGAGGATCGGGTTGCACGCCGCAACAGAATTGATTGAAATAAATATATTGGAGGATCGGGTTGCACGCCGCAACTGAATTGAATTGGTAAATGTATATATTGGAGGAGCGGGTTGTACGCCATAACTGAATTGATTGAAATAAATATATTGGAGGATCGGGTTGCACGCCGCAACAGACTTATTAAAAAGTCAATATCGGGGGATCGGATTGCACGCCACAATAGATTTATTAAAAAGTCAATATTAGGGGATCGTATTGTACGCCGTAACAGACATATTAAAAAGTCAATATTGAGGGATCGGATTGCACGCCGTAATAGACTTATTTAAAAGTCAATATTGGGGGATCGGATTGCACGCTGCAATAAACGTTTTTAAAAGTCTACATATGCTTGATTAAAATAAATATATAAGAGTATTGAAAATGAATATATTGTGGGAGAGGGTTGCACGCTATAACGGAAATTGGTTGAAATAATAATGGATTTTGACTGCTGAGTTGGCTTCAATTATTATAAATGAGTTATCTGATTTATTTATAATATTTGTTGTTGTTACTAATATTGTGTACATGTTAATGTAAGTGTACTGCCTTAGCCTCGTCACTACTTCGTCGAGGTTAGGCTCAGCACTTACTAGTACATGGGGTCGGTTGTACTCACACTACACTCTACACTTTTTGTGCAGATTTCGGAGTTGGTCCCAGCGGCGTACCATAGACTTGCTCAGATTTCAGCTATCAGAGGAAACTTGAGGTATAACTGCACGGCGTCCGCAGTTCTAAAGTCCCTGTCTACTTTACCTTAGCCGTGTATTTGTTTCCAGACAGTTTTAGTTTATTCAGACCTTTATTTATATTATTCTAGAAGCTCATGCACTTGTGACACCAATTCTGGAATGGTATTTAGACGCTGTTGTTTTATGAATTATTCACTACATTTTAGACTTTACTTCCGTATTTAGTTCTCTGTTATTAATAAATTATTTTTTTAAAAATGGCTAATATTATTCTAACGCTGGCTTGCCTAGTAAGTAAAATGTTAGGCGCCATCACGGTCCAAAGGTGGAAATTTCGGGTCGTGACAAACTCAATGTCACAATGCACCCGAGATTTGAATACTTAATCTAACAGAGAGGTTTAATAGTGTTACCTATCCTTTGTGAAACCACGTGCCCTCACATTAAAACAAAAGGGTAAGCAGTCCACGTATCCAAATCACATGATCAAATATAATTTAAGGACTCACACATATGAAGAAAAAACACTCACCCTCTCAAAGAAGTCACATGCACGCAAAAGGTACCATAGGCTTGCACATTATGTAAGCCTCTACTAATGTAGGCCCGCTGGGTCCAGAATCAACTAGGACTTTATTATGGTTGTAATGTGGGCTAAGGGACGGGTAGAATATATTTGGGATATGAAGGCTAACCCTCCTAAGCACTTTAACACATCATGTATTCAATTTTAAGTGCAATTCCTTCAATCCACTTCAGTCATCACAAGATAGCTCACACTAGAATATTTTTCCTTCTTCTTTACTACTACTTCATATCACATCCACTAGAAAAATAAGAAACCTTTATTTATTCAACTATTCTTCTCTCTTTTTTTGTATTTTTGCCTTGCCGCTAGTGGATTTTATTTAAAGCACAAGTGCACATTTCTTCCTTCTATTGGTTCCACTCAAAAGCTACCCCAATTTTCCTCATTACTTCTTTCTAGCGTTCTCTTTACAATTCAAGTGCTTTAAGAGGTCTAAGGATCAAAATGATTCAATTAAGAATAAAATAGGATAGGCTTGTAATGAGGGTGCCAAAAGAAAGGCTTATAGGCTCAAAAGGGTAACTAGAGGTGATTTTGTAGCACCCCGGAAAATTTAGAATTTCTTTAGCGCATTTAAGAAAGTTGATGTGTGCTAATTATATTATTTCGTATGCAGACGAGGACTATTAATATGAGGGATATTAATTTGTATATTGTCACGACCCAAAATCTACTATAGATCGTGATGGCGCCTAACGCTACCGTCAGACAAGCCAAAGGTAATTTACTAAATTAATTACTCATCTTAGAAATTTGAAATCAAAATTTTTCCTTAATTAGACAGCATAAAAATAGAATTTATAGAGTAAAATATCTGCACGAACCACAATAATGAATAACCTATAAGAACCCCAAAACACTGGTGTCACAAGTGCATGAGCATCAACTAGGAAACATATGATAAATACAACCTCTGTCTAGTATATAAATTAGATAGAAGTATATAAATAACTTGATGGAGACTCTGTATGCTGCAGATTCGTAACATGGGATGCAGCTCACCGTACGTCCCCGCGTTAGATGCGCCTCTGCACCTAAAAGTTCACTAGACATACATGTACCTGTACAAAAATATGTAGCAAGTGTAGTATGAATACGTAAATCAACGCGTACCTAGTAAGTATCAAGCCTAACCTCGAAGAAGTAGTGATGAGAGGCCGATATCGACACTTACTAAAGGTCCAATAAAGCGACATAATAAAGGCGTAAGCAGATATGAAGTGCACAACAATAGTGGGGTAAATCTGTAAGACTTATAATCTTCCAATTATTCCTTTTAAAGCATAAGTTTCTAGATCTTGTATTCTACATTAATATCTTAGAAGAATGCCAAGGGTCAATACCAATTAGGTAAGAAATACCGTAAAATGTCGGGCTTCAGTGGAAGGCTTATCTTGTGAATATTCGAACCACTAACGACAACGCATGATTCTGCCGAGGTCGTATGGCCTGATCCATAGTGTCGTGTACATTATCGAAGGACGTGCGGCACGATCCATAGATGCATCTATATTGCCGAGGAGTTCGGCCCGCTCCACAAGAAAGGAGGACATTTTCTTATGAACCTCCGGAATGAGAAGTTATTATAAGGCTAACACATAAGGATGTACAATTCTATTAACAGTCAAGTAATTTGCACAAACATTCAAGTATGTGAAATTTTGGTCTTTTTACTATTTCCTCTAACAATTTCCAATATAATTCCGTACTTTAATTAAATAAAGGATGCAATTATTACAAGTAAGTCATGATTTGAGTCCTAAACTACCCGGACATAGCATAATTAGTAGCTACGCACGGACTCTCATCACCTCGTGCGTACGTAGCCCCCCACAATTAGCAACAATTATTAATTTAAATCACCTATGAGGTACATTCTCTCTTACAAGGTTAGACAAGAGACTTACCTTGCTCCGAAGCTCTATAGCCGGCTCCAATGTCACTCTCACACCACAAACCGATGCCTGTCGATCCAAAGCTATGCAAACAACGTGCAAATAAATAAATATTTGTTATAATACCAACAACTAATCAATTTAAATAATTTCTATCTCTGCTCGAAAAATCGATAAAATCCACCCTCAGGCCCACGTGCTCGGATTCAGAACTTTTTCGTAGATAACTTTACCCAAAACTCCACGAACTTAATTATATCATTTATTCCAAATTCTATGTCCAATTTCGTGGTCATAATCCAAAAATACCAATTTCTAGGTTTTTCTTCAAAATCCCAAATTCCTACCAATTTCCATGTCTAAATCCATATATAAACCAAGTAGTTAACTTGCAATAGGTGGAAATCACTTACCTCGTGTTACTTGATGAAAATCCCTCCTTGAAGCTCTCCAAAAGTCGCCCCAACCAAGTGGAAATGAGAGGAAATGGGCCAAAATCCCGTACTTAAGCAAACCTTCTGCCCAGCGATCATCGCACCTGCGGTGATTTGGCCGCTTCTGCGGTTCCGTAGGTGCGGCCGCAAATTCTGCTTCTGCGGTTTTCCCTAAGGCCTCCTACCTTCGCATCTGCGGACCAGGCTCCGCTTCTGCGGAGTCGCACCTGCGATCAAAGATCCGTTTATGCAGTCTCGCAGGTGCGGCCAAAAACCTCGCACCTGCGCCTATAACCCAGCTCCCCTCTAGCCGCTTCTGCGATGCCACTTCTGCTATGAATCTTCCGCAAAAGCGGTTATACCAGCAACAAAAAATTCCTGCACCTTCAACAAGGCTCCAATCGATCTGAACCCCATTCAAAACTCACCCGAGCCACTCGGGGCCTTAACCAAATATACTAACACATCCCAAAATACCACACGAACTTAGTTGAACCTTCAAATCACGTCAAATAACATCAAAATCATGAATCGCGCCTCGAATTAAACTTATAAATTTCCAAATTCTATATGTTGTGCCGAAACGTATCAAATCAAGTCCGATTGACCTCGAATTTTGCACACAAGACATAATTGACATTACAGACCTATTTCAACTTCCGGAATCAGAATCCGACCATGATATAAAAACATTTCTCTCCCCGTCAAACTTGCCATAAACATTCAAATTTCCAACTTTTGCCAAATGACCCCGAAATGACCTACAGACTTCCAAATCCATATCCGAATGCGCCCCTAAGACCAGAATCACCATACAGAGCTATTCCCAGGCTCGGAATCCCAAATGGACGCCGATAACATTAAAATCCACTTCAACCACAAACTTAGGAAATTATTAAACCTTCAAAATGTCAACCTTCCACAATAAGTACCGGAATGCTCCCGGGCCATCCGATACTCGACCCGAACATCCGCCCAAGTACGAAATCATCATACGAACTTATTGGAATCTTAAATTCCTTATTTTGAAGTCGTTTACTAAAAATCCAAAACTTAGTCAATTCTTCCTACTTAAAGCTTCCGAATTTAGAATTTTCTTCCCAAATCAACTCCAAACCTCCCGAAATTCAATTCCGACCACACGTACACGTCATAATACCTGAAGTGAAGCTACTCAAGGCCTCAAACCGCCAAACGGCACGCTATAGCTCAAAACGACCGGTCGGGTCGTTACATTCTCTCCCACTTAAACATACGTTCATCCTCGAACATGCTAAGAACTACTCCAGAGCTATCCAAAATCATTGTTTAACACCTCGTGCACCTACCCATGCTACCGCAATCTAGTTACACACATTAGCTAGAGCTAGACTGAAAATCCTACATATAACCTTAGCTAACCAGCTTTAGAACCAAATTCCAACTTCTGAATTTCTTTACAAGACATTATTATAAAGGACGAACATAGTGCAAATCTCCACATGCTGATTCCACACATAATCATGCACCCATGCTGACATCACAAAATGCACCGCATAACTCGTTTGCCCCAGACAACCTCTTCCAAGCACAACAACTGAAACTTCACTAACCCGATGCCCGAAGCATACACCATAACACTTATAATACCGTTTCCAAACCTCCAATGCTTCCACGACGGACGAGATGTGTAGAAACTCATAACCACCTGCCGAATCAACAAATCCTGGAGTCTCCTCCTAACCGGAACCTTTACCTTATTCTGAACTGAATCACGATATTTGTTCTTTAACAGGAACCATTAACTAGTAACCTTGTCTCACCCAGTACAAGCTTCTCAGGCAATAAGCGACCTCAACCACTAACCAAAATCTCATATGACTCCATTAATGTGCCGGCAAGCCATAACTTGAATTTAATTTATAAGGAAAAACGAACTCTGGAAAAGATCTACCCAGCCCATGTAGCTAATACATTAACCAAAAAGATGTTATGAACCTTTCTCAGAAAATGAGAAAATGAATGCACAAGAGTTGGTATAGGGAACCGTACTCAACATCTCGATGTTGCAGCGTGCAACCCGATCCACACATAATACCGTTGCGGCGTGCAACCCGATCCAAACAACATACTCGTTACGGCGTGACACCCGATCCACACATAACAATCAAGAAGAAAACACACACATCAAGCCGTAATGCTTATACTTACGAAATGCCCGAATATCGACCACAAGCACGCCCAATGCATAATACAAATCCTGGGAAGGCGAATAACTCCACACGCTATGAAACTCAAGCACAACTAAGGTACGATAAATGACCTGCATATCGAGAGCTATCCTGCTCATATAACATCGCAAGCTACGCTGGACCTCAAAACATGTTCGAATAATCAAGCCATCTCACAACCCACATAGCACAATATAGGCTACAGGGAATAACTAACGGCGGAAATAATATCTAATGTTTGACGACTCCTTCGTAAGCAATGTTATGACGAATGAACACGTCCGACCTTACGTAGAGCACACATTCACCTTAGACCCACCAACATACCTCAAATAGATTCTGATCATACCATACTGGGCTAACAACCTTTCAAGGATCCACAATGTCCCTATTCATGATACACACGAGCAGCCATCCCAATCCGGAACAAACTCCCACATTAACAATAGTACCCCAAATCTCCATACTTGGTTTTAATATTTAGCAATCAAGTGACTAACATGACACACTTATACATATTTCCCCATGGGGTACGCTCCCACAACCTTCTGCTCAGGTAGCAAAGTCCGCACATCCATACTACCCATAGTTAAAATTCCGTAAAATAAATTAAGAATCTGTAATTCAATACACAAGGCCTCTTACACAGTATGCCGTCCTCAGGTGGAATTAAAAGAAAATGCCAGCTTACTCTGAACACCTGCTCATCCGCGCTCATGACATTCTAATCAACACCAAACCGCAACCTTGACCTTCAACTTCCAGTTCCCATGCCGCTCACTGCACCTATCATGCTGCTACGTAATAATACACGTATTCACTATAACCCTTTAACTACTAGGGGAATAAGTCACTCCATTGGCTAGAAACCTTTCACTTAGCTCATTTTCAAAGAACCAATGCAACACGCAACTAAATTCCCAGACTACGGAGATACACCAACCTCAAGTCGCGATCTAACTACTATAACTTTTTCGGAATCTGTTTACACAACAAGACTGTTTGAATTAAATACCTCCCGAATCAATCACGTTAACCACAAACCATATGTATAACTTCACGCTGAAGGAACTAATCACTGCCACAATCATGCTGATTCAACCATTATTAACCGACCTAACTTCTTCAAATTCACTCTTGACTTGCCTAAGAAATACTAGCAGTTCCATTCAATCATAACAAACTAAATCCGCACTCATACCGAGTGACCCGCATCACGAGACCACATCATCTCATACCTTCCTTATATGCACAATGGCATTTCCAACTAATATACCTATTCCGTAAGACCTCCCGCAAATCCAAAGTTATTTCTTCCTTTCCTCCAATACCGTACCGCAAACCCGATGATAACATAAAATACTCCAAGTCTCATTTACAATTGTAACGACCCGACCGGTTGTTTTGAAAGTTATAGCCCCGATCCCCTATTTACTGCTTTTTCCGTATCTGTTTCAGCTTATGTGACTTGCCAAGAGGTTTTGTTTTGGTTTTTGGGGTGTTTTGGGACACTTAGTCCCTAAATGGAAGTTTAAGTCTTAGGATTTTGTCCATAGTCAAAACTGTGTGAAGACGACTCGGGAATGGAGTTTCATCGGTTCCTTTAGCTCCGTTGGGTGATTTTGGACTTAGGGGCATGTACGGATTGCGTTTTGGAGGTCTGTAGCTCATTTAGGCTTGAAATGGCGAAAGTTGAATTTTTGGAGATTTTGATCGGTTGTGGACTTTTTGATATCGGGGTCAGATTTCGATTCCAGAAGTTGGAGTAGGTCCGTAGGGTTGATTATGACTTGTTTGCAAAATTTTGGGTCAATTGGATGTGGTTTGTTAGGGTTCGACATCTGTTATAGAAATTAGAAGTTTCAAGTTCATTAAGTTTGAATCAGAGGGTGATTCGTATTTTAAGCATTGTTTGATGTGATTTGAGGGCTCGACTAAGTTAGTATGGTGTTTTAGGACTTGTTGGTATGTTTGGTTGAGGTCTCGGGGGTGCTCGAGTATGTTTCAGATGATTAACGGATTGAATTTGGACTTATGCAAATTGCTGAAGTTTCTGGTTTCTGGTGTTTTCACACATGCGGAGGGGAGACCGCAGGTGCAGACTCACACGTGCGGAAGGAGGAGCGCAGGTGCAGTTTGGTCAAGCTTGGTCTATGGACGCATGTGCGAGACGCATATACGGAAGATGGAGCGCAGAAATGGACGGGGCCCGGAGCGTGAGAATTGCAAAAGCGAAAGATATCTGTAGGAGTAGGCTGGAAGGTTCGGCCCCTTACTCGCAGATACGGACCCAGCCTCCTTAAGCCATTTTCGCACCCGCGAGGGAAATTTCGAGGTGCGGCGTCGCAGGTGAGACCGGTGGTCCGCAGATGTGGAAATGCCTGGGCAGAACCTTTTTAAGCGAGGCTTCAAGAATTTTTGCCATTTTCTTTATTGTTTAGCTCGGGTTGACGATTTTTTGAGTGTATTTTTGAGGGATTTCGTGAGGTAAGTCCCTTGTGCTTATTTGTGATCAATAATCTTGCTTCCCCATTTATTTCCCACCTAGCTAGTGTGTATTTAAGGTGGAATTTGAGACTTTGAGGCTAGGGATTTGAAGAGTTTGATTTTGGGTTTTGAGTGGTCATTTGAGGTCAGATTTTGATAAATTTGGAATGGTTGGACTCGTGAGTGAATGGACTTTTGGATTTTGTGACTTTTACCCGATTCCGAGACATGGGCTCGGGGAGACCTTTTGGGAAAAGTTTCTAATTTCTCGCTTTAGCTTTGATTTCATTAACTAGATTAGTTTCTTATAGTTATATTTATGATATGTAATTGATTTTGGCTAGATTTGGGCCATTTGGAGTCGGATATTCGTGGAAAAAGTATTGTTACAAATTGATTTGAGCTTTGTTCGAGGTCAATGGCTTGCCTAACCTTGTGTGAGGGAAAATCCACATAGGATTTGGTGTTGTTATGATATGTGAGCGCCGTGTACGCGAGGTGACAAGTGCGTACACGGGCTATTTATGGAAAAACCTTATTTTACTGAGTAATAGCCTGTTATCAACTTATCTGAGTATACTAGCATGTGTAGTTATCCTGTTAGCCTAGAATAGTATGTCTACGTGTCCTAATTGCCTATTTGAACTCTTTGCAGCATGTTTAGTAACTCTTGCTTCTCTCTTGACTTGTACTTAGTCTAAATTGTAGGTGTCTTGATGTAACTGTTATATTCATTTGTTTGAGTTGCGTATTTATTTTGGGACTACGGGACGGTATCCCGAGAGATCGCCCTGCATATTTACTTTTGATAATACGAGGCGGTTCCTCGGGAGTTCTCCCTGCACATTTACTTTTGAGACTACGAGGCGGTTCTTCGGGAGTTCTCCCTGCATATTTACTTTTGAGACTATGAGGCGGTTCCTCGGGAGTTCTCCCTGCATATTTACTTTTGAGACTACGAGGTGGTACCTCGGGAGATCTCCTTGCATTTTTATTTTGGGACTACGAGACGGTATCTCGGGAGATCACCTGGTATTTATCCATGTGTTCTGCGTTGCTACTTTGCTATGTTCTCTTTGTTTAAATTCCAGTCTCTTATTATATTGTTATATTCTCCTGCTTATTTATTATATATCAGTGGGCCTGACTTGACCTCGTCACTACTCGACCGAGGTTAGGCTTGGCACTTACTGGGTACCAATTGTGGTGTACTCATGCTACTCTTCTGCACATGTTTTTGTGTGCAGATCAAGGTACTTCTTACCAGCCGCATTATCAGTGAGTCGAGACAGCTTTGGAGACTTCCAAGTACATCTACCGCATCCGCAGACCTCGGAGTCCCTTTCTACTCTTCCCTATATCTATTATCTTCTGTATTTCTTTTGTTAGACTCTGATGTATATAGATACTAGGTTTCCTTCTGTAGTTTGTGATTCACGATGTTCTGAGTTTTTGGAAACTTTGTACGTCTAGTGTTTTGGTTATTGTAGATCCAGCTGGAGGGCAGGCACCTGAGGTACCTATTGCTGCACCAACCCTCCAGGAGACTCTAATCCAGTTTCTGAGCATGTTCAGCACCTTAGCTCAGGCTGGATTGATTCCATTTACTCCTGCCACATCTCAGGCCGAGGGAGGAGCACAAACTCCCGTCGGTGGTACTCCAGAGCAGCGAATTCAGGTCGATCAGGTTCTAGAGATTATACCGATACAGCCGGTAGCTCCAGGTTAGCCAGAGGTTAGGGCAGCAGTTTCTGAGGTGAAGCAACTCATTCTTGAGAGGTGCAAGAAGTACCACCCTCCTACATTCAATGGACTGGCGTCAAAGGATTCCTAGGATTTTCTGGAGGATTGTCACTTTATGCTTCGTACTATGGGTGTAGCGGAGATGAGTGGGGTTTCTTTTACCATCTTCTAGCTTAGAGGAGCAGCCTATCAGTGGTGGCATGCTTATGAGTTGAGTAGTCCAGATGAGGCAGCTTCACTTACATGGACTCACTTCTCGGACATATTTTTGAGAGAGTATATCCCTCAGGGTCTCAGGGACTCATGGTGAGCGGAGTTTGAGCAGTTGTGCTAGGGTGCTATGACTGTGTCAGAGTATGTAGTCTGCTTCAGTAATTTGGCCCGGCATGTACCGGCCTTGGTTGCCACAGTTTGAGAGAGGGTTCAACGGTTTATTGAGGGACTCCACCCCTTTATCCAGATTAGTATGGCCAGGGACTTGGAGATGGATATTTCTTATCAGCAGGTTGTGAGTATCGTCAAGAGATTGGAGGGCATGCTTGCCATAGAGAGGAGAGAGAAACCAAGAGGGCTCGAGAGACTAGTTCTTATTATGGTGCTCGTGCCCCAGCAGCTCGCCATGGTAAGGGTTACGTGAGTCTCCCCGTTCATTCAGCTCTTCCAGCCACCAATGGTGTTCCAGCCCCTTCTAGGTCCCAGGAGCCTTATTATGCACCACCAGTATCTAGTGTGCCTCCTGCACGGGGTGTTCCCAGTGGCCAGTCCAACAGACCTGGCTCAAACTAGTCACAACAGACACGCCCTCCGAGAGCTTGTTTTGAGTGTGGCGATACTTGCCATATGGTGAGGGATTGCCCCAGACTTAGGATGGGTGCACCTCCACAGATTTCTCAGGCACAACGTGCTCTATCGGGTCCTCAGGCTATGATTCCAGCACCAGCTACCGCCCCACCTACTCAGCCAGCTCGAGGTGGAGGTCGAGAAGGTCGAGGTCGCCCTAGATGGGGAGGCCAGGCCGGATACTATGCTCTCCCTGCTTGTATAGAGGCAATTACTTCCGATTCTGTCATTACAAGTATTGTCCCAGTCTGTCATAGAGATGCATCGTTATTATTTGACCCAGGCTCTATATATTCCTATGTGTCCTCTTAGTTTGCCCTGTATTTGGGCGTATCTCAGGATTCTTTGAGTTTCCCTATTTATGTGTCTACTCCTGTGGGAGATTCTCTTGTTGTGGACTGCGTGTACCGATCGTGT
The DNA here is from genome assembly GCA_000715115.1 of Nicotiana otophora. Lineage (NCBI taxonomy): Eukaryota > Viridiplantae > Streptophyta > Magnoliopsida > Solanales > Solanaceae > Nicotiana > Nicotiana otophora. Next base: position 45,780 of record AWOL01S0027944.1, on the reverse strand, counting down.
TTGATTGCTCTTAGTGGTTTTGAGACCAGAGTCGATTTATTATTGCTCGGTATGGTAAACTTTGATGTTATCTTGGGCATGGATTGGTTGTCGCTCCATTATGTTATTCTTGATTGTCACGCTAAGACCATGATGCTGGCTATGCCAGGATTACCGCGATTAGAGTGGGAGGGGGGGATACCTTAGAGTATACTCCTAGGAGAGTTATTTTATTTCTTAAAGATTAATAAATGGTTGAGAAGGGGTGTGACGCGTATCTAGCTTATGTGAGAGATGTCAGTATTGATACCCCTACAGTTGAGTCAGTTCCAATAGTGAGGGACTTTCCAGATGTGTTTACAGATGATCTTCCAGGTATACCGCCCGACAGAGATATTTATTTTGGCATTGATTTATTGTCGGGCACTCAGCCCATCTCTATTCCTCCGTATCGTATGGCTCTTCCTGAATTGAAGGAGCAGTTATAGGAGTTGCTAGATAAGGGCTTCATTCGGCCCAGTGTGTTACCTTGGGGTGCTCCTGTCTTGTTTGTGAAGAAGAAGGATGGCTTTATGCGTATGTGCATTGATTATCACCAGCTGAACAAAGTTACAGTGAAGAACATGTATCCATTACCTCGTATTGATGATTTATTTGATCAGTTATTGGGTGCCAGAATGTTTTCCAAGATTGACTTACGTTCAGGCTACCATCAGTTGAAGATTCAGGAGCCAGATATCCTGAAGACTACTTTCAGGACTAGGTATGGCCACTACGAATTTTTTGTGATGTCATTTGGGCTGACTAATGTCCCAACAGCTTTTATGCACTTGATGCACAGTGTGTTCCAGCCCTATCTTGACTCATTTGTCATTGTGTTTATTGACGACATTCTGGTGTCTCCCGGACTCGGGAGGATCATGAGCAGCACCTGAGGACTGTGCTTCAGACCTTGAGAGAAAAGAAGTTATATGCGAAATTTTCAAAGTGTGAGTTTTGGCTAGACTCAGTGGCATTCTTGGGTCATGTAGTATCAAGTGATGGGATCCAGGTGGATCCGAAGAAGGTGGAAGCAGTGCGGAATTGGCCTAGACCGTCATCCGCTATGGAGATCCAGAGTTTTCTTGATTTGACAGGGTATTACCATCGTTTTGTAGAGGGATTCTCATCCATTATAGCACCTATGACCAGGATGACCCAGAAGAGTGCTCCGTTCAGGTAGACAGAGGAGTGTGAGGAGAGTTTTCAGAAGCTCAAGACAGCTTTGACTACAGCCCCAGTATTGGTATTGCATACAGGTTCGGGGTCTTATACTGTATATTGTGATGCTCGCGGATTGGTCTCGGTGCGGTGTTGATGCAGGATGGTAGGGTGATTCCTACACATCTAGACAGCTAAGGGTTCTTGAAAATAACTATCTTGTCCACGACCTTGAGTTAGAAGCTATTGTTCACGCCTTGAAGAATTGGGGACACTATTTGTACGGTGTCCCTTATGAGATTTACACCGATCATTGGAGTTTGCAGCATCTGTTCAACCAAAAGGATCTTAACCTATGTCAACGGAGGTGGTTAGAACTGCTTAAGGATTATGATATCAACATTTTGCACCATCCCAGGAAGGCCAATGTAGTGGCCGATGCGTTGAGTTGCCGGGCGGAGAGTTTGGGGAGCCTAGCATATCTACCAGCAGTAGAGAGGCCATTGGCGTTGGATGTTCAGGACTTAGCCAACCAGTTTGTGAGATTGGATATTTCTGAGCCGAGTCGAGTATTGGCTTGTGTGGTCTCTCAGTCTTCTCTTTATGATCGTATCAGGGAGCGTCAGTATGATGACCCCCATCTGCTTGTCCTTAAGGACGTGGTCCAGCACGGTGATGCTAAGGAGGTCACTATTGGGGATGATGGTGCATTGAGCATGCATGGCAGACTATGTGTGCCTAATGTGGATGGTTTGCATGAGTTGATTCACCAGGAGGCTCACAGTTCACGGTACTCCATTCATCCGGGTGTCGCGATGATGTATCAGGACTTAAGGCAGCATTACTGGTCGAGGAGGATGAAGAAGGACATAGTGGAGTTTGTGGCTCGGTGTCTAAATTTCCAGTAGGTTAAGTATGAGCATTAGTGGCCAGGTGGATTACTTCAGAAGATAGAGATTTCAGAGTGGAAATGGGAGCAGATCACTATGGATTTCGTTGTTGGACTCCCACGGACTCAGCGGAATTTCGATGCAGTTTGGGTGATTGTGGATAGGCTGACCAAGTCAGCTCATTTCATTCCTGTGATGGCTACCTATTCTTCCGAGCAGTTGGCTCGAATATATATCCGCGAGATTGTCAGGCTTCATGGCGTGCCGATATCTATCATCTCTAACCGGGGTACGTAGTTTACATCACGGTTCTGAAGGGTTGTACAACAGGAGTTGGGTACTCAGGTTGAGCTAAGAACAACATTTCACCCTCAGACGGACGGACAGTCCGAGCACACTATTCAGATACTAGAGGATATGCTCCGCGCTTGTGTGATATATATTAGGGGTTCTTGGGATCAGTTCTTGACACTTGAGAAGTTTGCCTACAACAACATTTATTAGTCAAGCATTCAGATGGCACCATATGATGCTCTGTATGGTAGGCGGTGTCGGTCTCCAGTGGGTTGGTTCGAGCCGGGCAAGGCTAGATTATTGGGTACAGACTTGGTTCAGGATGATCGGGATAAGGTGAAGGTGATTCAGGATCGAATTCGCACAACCCAGTCCAGACAGAAGAGTTATATAGACCGGAAGGTTCACGATGTTGCATTAATGGTTAGAGAGCGGGTCTTGCTTCGGGTTTCGCCTAGGGAGGGCGTTATAAGGTTCGGGAAGAAGGGCAAGCTGAGCCCAAGGTTTATCGGCCCATTTGAGGTGTTGCGACGTGTTGGGGAGGTTGCTTATGAGCTTGCCTTGCCTCCTAGTCTTGCAGGGGTCCATCCAGTATTCTATGTTTTATGCTCCAGAAGTATCACGGCGATCCGACTCATGTGTTGGATTTCGGCTCAGTCCAGTTGGAAAAAGATATATCTTATGTTGAGGAGCCAGTGGCTATTTTGGACAGGCAGGTTCGAAAGCTGAGGTCAAAGAACATTGCTTCCGTAAAGGCTCAGTGGAGGGGTTAGCCGGTCGAGGAGGCAACTTGGGAGACCGAGCAGGATATGCACAGCCATTATCCTCATCTTTTCACCACTTTAGGTATGTCTCTATACTCGTTTGAGGACGAACGATTGTTTTAAGAGGGGGATGATGTAATGACCCGGTCGGTCGTTTTGAGAGTTATAGCCCCAATCCCCTATTTACTGCTTTCCTCGTATCTGTTTCAGCTTATGTGACTAGTCGGGAGGTTTTGTTTTGGTTTTTGGGGTGTTTTGGGACACTTAGTCCCTAAACGGAAATTTAAGTCTTAGAATTTTATCAGTAATAAAATTATGTGAATCCGACTCCGGAATGGAATTTTGTCAGTTTCGTTAGCTCCGTTGGGTTATTTTGGAATTAGGGGCATGTCCGGATTGCATTTTGGAGGTCTGTAGCTCATTTAGGCTTGAAATGGCAAAAGTCGAATTTTTGGAGATTTTGACCGGTAGTGAACTTTTTGATATCGGGGTCGGATTCTGATTCCGGAAGTTGGAGTAGGTCTGTAGGGTTGAATATGACTTGTGTGCAAAATTTGGGGTCAATCGGACTTGGTTTGATAGGTTTTGGCATAGGTTGTAGAAATAGGAAGTTTCAAGTTCATTAAGTTTGAATCGGAGGGTGATATGTGTTTTAGCGTTATTTGATGTGATTTGAGGGCTCGACTAAGTTCGTATGGTATTTTAGGACTTATTGGTATGTTTGGTTGAGGTCCCGGGGGCCTTGGGTGTGTTTTGGTTGAATTTGGACTTATGCAAATTGCTGAAGTTTCTAGTTTCTGGTGTTTTCGCACCTGCAAAGGGGAGACCGTAGGTGCGGACTCGCACATGCGGAAGGAGGAGTGCAAGTGCGATTTGGTCAAGCTTGGTCTGTGGGCGCAGGTGCGAGATTGGTTCGCAGAAGCGGAGCCGCATCTGCGGAAGATGGAGCGCAGAAGCGGACGGGCACCGAAGATATCCGCAGGAGCGGGCGCACATGTGCGGCCCCTTGCTCGCAGATGCGCACCCATCCTCCTTAAGTCATTTCCGCACATGTGAAGGAAATTTCACAGGTGCGGTGTCGCAGGTGCGACCGGCGGTCCGCATATGTGGAAATGCCTGGGCAGAACCTTTTTAAGCGAGGCTTTGATAGTTTTGGCCATTTTCTTCATTTTTGAGCTCGGGTTGACGATTTCTTGAGAGCATTTTCGAGGGATTTCGTGAGATAAGTCCCTTGTGCTTATTTTTGATCAATAATCTTGCTTCCCCATTTATTTCCCACCTAAATAGTATGTATTTAAGGTGGAATTTTGGAGTTGAAGGCTAGGGATTTGAATAGTTTGATTTTGGGTCTTGAGTGGTCATTTGAGGTCGGATTTTGATAAATTTGGTATGGTTGGACTCGTGAGTTAATGAGCTTTCGAATGTTGGGACTTTTACCCGATTTCGAGACGTGGGCCCAGGGAGACGTTTTGGGGCAATTTTCTAATTTCTTGCTTTAGCTTTGATTTCATTAACTAGATTAGTTTCTTATAGTTATATTTATGATATGTAATTGAGTTTGGCTAAATTTGGGCCATTCAGAGTCAGATATTCATGGAAAAAGCATTGTTATGGATTGATTTGAGCTTGGTTCGAGGTAAGTGACTTGCCTAACCTTGTGTGGGAGAAATCTCCTTAGGATTTGGTGTTGTTATGATTTCTGAGTGCCGTGTACACGAGATGACGAGTGCGTACACTGGATATTTGTGGAAAAAAACTGATTTTTACTGTGTAATAACATGTTTTCATCTTATATGTGTATACTAGCATGTGTAGTTATCCTGTTAGCCTAGAATAGCATGTCTACGTGTCCTAATTGCCTATTTGAACTCTTTGCAGCATGTTTAGTAAGTCCTGCTTCTTTCTTGACTTGTACTTAGTCTAAATTGTAGGTTTCTTGCTGTAACTGTTGAGATTTCCCTTCATATTTACTTTTGAGACTACGAGGTAGTTGCTCGGGAGTTCTCCCAGCACATTTACTTTTGAGACTACGAGGCGGTTTCTCCCTGCATATTTACTTTTGAGACTATGAGGCGGTTCCTCAGGAGTTCTCCCTGCATATTTACTTTTTAGACTACGAGGCGGTACCTCGGGAGATCTCCTTGCATTTTTGTTTTGGGACTACGAGACGGTATCTCGGGAGATCCCCTGGTGTTTATCCCTGTGTTCTGCGTTGCTACTTTGCTATGTTCTCTTTGTTTAAATTCCAGTCTCTTATTATATTGTTATATTCTCCTGCTTATTTATTATATATCAGTGGGCCTGACCTGAACTTGTCACTATTCGACTGATGTTAGGCTTGGCACTTACTGGGGTGTACTCATGCTACTCTTCTGCATGTGTTTTCATTTGCAGATCCAGGCACTTCTTACCAGCCATATTATCAGTGTGTCGAGACAACGTTGGAGACTTCCAGGTACATCTTCCGCGTTCACAGACCTCAGAGTCCCTTTCTACTCTTCCCCATGTCCATTATCTTATGTATTTCTTTTGTTAGACTCTGATGTATAGAGATACTAGGTTTCTTTCTGTAGTTTGTAATTCACGATGTTTCGGGTTTTTGGAAACTGTGTACGTCTAGTGTTTTGGTTATTGTATATGCCGAGCGGCATTATTATTGGTTATTCAGTATCTAATGCAGTTAGCTATTTAGTGTTTCTTCCATTATTGATATTTCCGCAATCTGTTAGGCTTACCTAGTCGTAGAGACTAGGTGGCCGTCATGACATGTCTCGGAGGGATGTTTGGGTCGTGATAGCAATCCCCTGCAGAGACTCGATCCTTAACTACACGACGGACTTAAATTCTTGAACTCACTGAACCATTGGTAAGATTCACCCGCTCTGACCCAGTCTCGAATGTAACCAAATTCCATTGCTCTGCTAGCACATGAATAACCTTTCAAAGGAGAAACCGGCTGAATTCTTTTCCTTACACCCTCAAGAAGCATAAACTCTGAGTCTTCCCAAAACCTGCACCTGAATCAATAAGACGAAGTTTGGAACATATTCATCAAGTTCTGTACTCGAATTACTCCTGTTGTTTTCTTTTCTTGGTCACGAATAGTTCACCAATGCACCGATAGCCAGAACCCGTACAAGTAGACAACCACGTAATCAAATCATAGATGGTAGGGCTCCCCCACTTAGCTTTAATCTACCATTACATAATGTAGAGCTCGCAATGTCTCCTCCTTCTCAATTACCGTGATCTCGCACCGTTATCCCGCCAGATTTCTCGAAGGGTTTTGTTAAATCTCTCCATGAACATTCTGAGTCATCAGCCACGATCTGATATCCGACCTCTTTCTACGATATTGTATATGTCCGTTCCTTCCCCATTAACATCAACTGATAGTTCAACAATATCATCCAAACTCAAGGCATATCGTATCTGAAATGATAATAAAATCTTTACACCCCTCTCCATTTCAAGCAACCCCCTTCGGCCGCATTAAACCTTTCTTCGTACAGTAACCATCATCCCCAATAAGATACGTAAACCAAATCCCCTTCCATTGCGATTTCCCAACCGTTCAACACTTTCTCAAGGTACGTGGCTATCCTACCACAGAATCCATATGCTACTTTGCATCTCCCACTTCGGTCAAACCATCTCCTTTAAGAAACTTCCCGACTTCCGCCTCTCATACTTGACCTGCTAGTAAATTAACACAACCGCAAGACACGTCCCACGTGTCCTTCGTCATTCCTTATTTCCCAATGGTTGTATCAAATCAAAATCCATCTCTATATCACCTGAACTAACAAATTACTACGAGTTCTAAGTCTCCTAGTAGATCATCCTCCTCTAGCCGTCAACATTGGAATCACTCATTCGATCCTGAACCGTTGCACACTGCTATTTCTGACAACCGCCCTTCAATCACCATTTCACAACACCCTGGCATGAAGGCAAATATCAAAGAAGATCATAACACAAGCGAACCATAATGAGTTCGAACAAGAGCAACGACACCACATCATAATGAAAATTCCATAACACTCGGAAATACCAAGTCTCGTTACCCCATCAACCCAAGCTTGGTCATTCATAATCCAATTGCCTCTCATTTGCTAGAATTAAATACTGAATCTTTAAATCATGTACTGAGAAATACTATTTTTGAGTCATTCACTAGCTTGACACCTTAGACATGCACCCTACCATTGCACCAACACCATGCATAGCCTTAAAGGCACAGGAATTACCGTTATTGAGCTGAAATGATAGAACCTCCATTCGCAAGAAGATGATAATAACTTGTTGGAATGCGCAAGGAGAAACATCCTACTCCACGTTTGTAGTACCACTGAATCTCCTCAATGCCCAATAGACACGAGCGCTCAACATCGTATAAGAATGAGTAGGAAGGAAATAAAGGCACAAGCCTCAATGGAATCGAACCGCACGATAAAGGAATCAAGAAGGAAAGTGCTCCTAACAACCCTGTAACCTCTCGAAGATAAGTACAAACGTCTCTGTACCGATCCGCAAGACTCTACTAGACTTGATAATGACTCATGAGACCTACCTGAACCTAGTGCTCTGATACCATATTGTCACGACCCAAAATCCACTATAGATTGTGATGGTGCCTAACGCCACCGTCAGGAAATCCAACGATAATTTACTAAATTAATTACTCATCTTAGAAATTTAAAATTAAAATTTTTCCTTAATTATACAGCACAAAAATAGAATTTACAGAGTAAAATATCTGCACGAACCACAATAGTGAATAACCTGTAAGAACCCCCCAAACCCGGTGTCACAAGTGCATGAGCATCAACTAAGAAAAATATGATAAATGCAACCTCTGTCTGGAATACAAATTAGATAGAGGTATATAAATAGCTTTATGGAGACTCTGTATGCTACGGATTCGTAAGATGGGATGCAGCTCACTGTAAGTCCCCACGATAGGTGCGCCTCTGCGCCCAAAAGATCACTAGACATATATGTACCTGCACAAAATTATGCAGCAAGTGTAGTATGAGTACGTAAATCAACGCGTACCCAGTAAGTATCAACCATAACCTCGAAGAAGTAGTGATGAGAGGTCGACATCGACACTTACTAAAGGTCCAATAAAGCGACATAATAAAGGCATAGGCAGATATAAAGTGCACAACAATAGTGGGGTAAATCTGTAAGGTTTATAATCTTCCAATTATTCCTTTTAAAGCATAAGTTCTCGATCTTGTATTCTACATTAATATTTTAGAAGAATGCCAAGGGTCGATACCAATTAGGTAAGAAATACCGTAAAATGTCGGGCTTCAGTGGAAGATTTATCTTGTGAATATTCTAACAACTAACGATAATGCACGATTCTGCTGAGTCTAGAGACGAGGGCATCCCAGAGTAGAATTTTACGCTGTTAAGCCAAGTAACAATTTTAACTCTGGCTTTGAGGGTATAAATCCAGAGAATTTAATATCGTGTGACTGTTTGGAAGTGATACCCACGCTAGGTGACAAGCGTGTGAGTGTATACCTCGAGGGATTGAGACTTGGTCCGTCCAGTAAGGCCTTATGGCCATCATCTGTGTTTACGTAGTTACTTGTTGTTGAACTTGTCTGCCTTCATGTTAGAGATCATGCTTAGGATTTATTCATGCTCACATTATTTGTACTCAGTCATAGAAATTATTGTACATGTTTACCTCAGTCTCTATTATTTGCTAATATGCTGTGATACTTGATGTGGGTTGTGTTCCCTTATTTGTTGATGATGGTGAGGCTAGTGAGGTACATGATTGAGTGAGGCCGAGGGCCTGGTTGTGATGATATTAATACCATAGCGCGTGAGTTATCCGCGTAGCACGTGAGTTGAACTTGCTGGTCCAGGTATTGATACCATAGCGCGTGAGTTGTCTGCGTAGCACGTGAGTTGACCGTGAGGATCCAGGTATTGATATGATGGCACATGAGTTGTCCATGCTTAGCGCTTGTCATTGGGAGCCCCTCCGGAGTCTGTACACACCCCTAGTGAGTGCAGAGTGTTGAATGTTTTGAGTGTTGAGTGCTGAGTGTGAGTGATGAGTGATGAAGTGACATTGCTGTGAGGTTGTATTTATTTGTGTTGTTGCTGCATTTATCTGTTAAACTTCTTTGTGGCATTTACTGAGTTATGGAATTTACCTGTTTATTTCTGTTTATTTTTAAATTATGAAAATAAATAATTGGACTGTTTTACGTAGCTCGTCACTACTGCTCAGTTCCTTAGTTATTTCTGTTACTACTGAGTCGGTTGTACTCATATTACACCCTGCACTTTATGTGCAGATCCAGGTGAGTTAGAGCGCGGCGATCTTTGAGTTCAGGCCGGCTATCTGTGGAGATTTCAAGGTAGCTGCTAGCATCCGCAGGACCTTGTTACTCCTTTTGTCATTTCTTCTTTTGGACAGTTAGACAGTTTATATATATTAGTTTATAGTTTTAGACGCTCATGACTTAGTGACAACCCGATGTTTGGGGCTTGTTTTCGTATTTTCTATATTATATTTAGAGTTGATTTAGTTTATGAAAAATTTAAATGTTGGTATTGTTTTATTAAATTCTTATAATCGATTTAGTAGTAATATTTTGGGAAATAGGCTTGCCTTGTAACACGATAGGCGCTATCACGACCATGGTTAGATTTTGGGTCGTGACATAACTCCACGAACTTAATTATATCATTTATTCCAAATTCTATGTCCAATTTCATGGTCAAAATCCAAAAATACCAATTTCTAGTTTTTTCTTCAAAATTCTAAATTCCTGCCAATTTCCATGTTTAAATCCATATAAAAACCAAGTAGTTAACTTGCAATAGGTGGAAATCACTTACCTCATGTTACTTGATAAAAATCCCTTCTTGAAGCTCTCCAAAAATCGCCCCAACCAAGTGGAAATGGGCCAAAATCCCGTACTTAAGCAAACCTTCTACCCAGTGATCATTGCACCTACAGTCACTTGGCCGCTTCTGCGGTTCTGCAGGTGCGTCCACAAATTCAACTTCTGCGGTTTCCCCTAAGGCCTCCTCCCTTCGCATCTGCGGACCAGGCTCCGCTTCTGCGGAGTCGCACCTGCGATCAAAGATCCGCTTCTGCGGTCTCGCAGGTGCGACCAAAAACCTCGCACCTGCGCCTCCAATCCAGCTCCCCTCTAGCCGCTTCTGTGGTCCCCTTCCTCGCTTTTGCGATGAATCTTCTGCAGAAGCGGTTACACCCTTAACATAAAATTCCTGCAGCTTCAACAAGGCTCCAATCGATCTAAACCCCGTCTGAAACTCACCCGAGCCACTCGGGGCCATAACTAAATATACCAACACGTCTCAAAATATAACACGAACTTAGTCGAACCTTCAAATCACGTCAAATAACATCAAAATCATGAACTGCTCCTCGAATCGAACTTATAAATTTCCAAATTTTTAAATTCTATATCTTGTGCCGAAACGTATCAAATCAAATCCGATTGACCTTGAATTTTGCACACAAGTCATAATTGACATTATAGACCTATTCCAAGTTCCGGAATCAGAATCCGACCACGATATCAAAAAGTCCACTCCCGGTCAAACTTCCCAAAAACTTTCAAATTTCCAACTTTTCCAAATGACTCCCAAATGACCTATAGACCTCCAAATCTACATCCGGACGCGCCCCTAAGATCAAAATCACCATACATAGCTATTTCCAGGCTCGAAATCCCAAACGGACGTCGATAACATCAAAATCCACTTCAACCCCAAACTTAGGAAATTATTAAACCTTCAAAATGCCAACTTTCCATAATAGGTGCCGGAATACTCTCAGGCCACCCAATACTCGACCCGAACATACGCCCAGGTACGAAATCATCATACGAACCTATTGAAATATTAAGTTCCTGATTCTGAGGTCGTTTACTAAAAATCCAAACCTTAGTCAATTCTTCCAACTTAAAGCTTCCAAATTTAGAATTTGCTTCCCAAATCAACTCCAAACCTCCTGAAATTCGATTCCGACCACATGTACACATCATAATACCTGAAATAAAGCTACTCAAGGCCTCAAACTGTTGAACGACATGCTAGAGCTCAAAACAATCGGTTCGATCATTACAAATTTGATAATAAGTGTACGTGGAATACTATAAGTGACGTGGGGTCTAAGGAGAGCCCTAAGCCTAAGCCAAGTTGGAAATTACATGGTAGACTAAAATTCCAAATGAGTACGTACAAGACCAAACTTTGGACAATCATATCTACATTTATAAGGGGTTATGTGATTTACAACCTATCAAATGTAAGGTCTTCGAGTCTAGTTTCTAACGCTTCAAACCGTTTGTCATTTGGACATTCCTACAAGAAGTTATGACCCAATTACCAAAGGCTGGCAGAGGAGTCTGAGGATGCGAAGCATCCGGGGACCCGTCCGAAAGAATGGCTGGCAGTGAAGTGCTTCCATAGCATCCAAGGCCGCGTCCGAAACCCAGAAATCTAGGCCTACAAATACCAAGTCTGGGGAGAGAGTATTTTGAGTATTGGGGGTTAGGGTTCTTGAGGTGAATGGGCGATTTTAAGCTCAAATCAAGTCCAATCAACCAAGGTAAGTTGTTAATGTTGATTTGGGTTGATTATTACTTAATATACATGCGCTCTAACATCATTCTTGCATCCAAATGCTAGATTTCATCATCATATCCTCAAGAACACTAAAATCACCAAAGTTGTAATTTTTCAAGATTGAGCTACTAGAGGTAATTTCAATGCTTCAAACTCGTTTATTATGAGTAGTTAGAAGCATTTGAAGCATTTGTTACAAGTTTTAATATTTGAAAGATTGGATTATAAAACTCTAGTTCATGGCATGAATAGTAATTTTGAGAAAATAAGAGAAAAGATGAATGGTAATCTTGGCGATGAAATTTATGAATACAATGAACCTATGGAATTATTTGTTAGAAAAAGATGAAAGTGATCAACTAAGTAATCACCCGAATTATATATTTTGCAAGTGTTGATTATGGGAGACGAAAAATAGTAACTTGGCGACAATGGACAATTGATGTAGTATCATTAATGACTTTGAATGGGTATTAAAATATAAAAATGAAGTTGGATGGTCTAGCATGTAAAACTATTTGGCTATTTGAGTTGTTGGAGGCTTGTAGCCAACTTATGAGCCATATATGGATGTTGATAAATATATTAGGATATATTTTGATATAATTAGGATATCTAATTGTAGATATCGACTTGTTGGTGATGTTGAGCATTTTAATCAACATTGGAATGAAGGAGGAGGATTGAAAGCTTGTGAATGTTAATAAAGCGAAAGCAAAGTAAGTTGATTAAAACTTACTCTTCTTGAGGGACTTTCTCTAAAAGCATGTTTCAAGTTAATAATTAAGTTGTTTGCAAATGTGCTTTCGTGCTTGTGGAGAAAAACAAGTATGAATGTCTCCATGTACTAGAATATTATGTTGCATATGTAGTGTCATGCTGTTTTATAAAAACTTACATATTGACAGAATGACACTAAAGGTAAATGTTATATGTTTTTATCAAAACCTACGTATTGACAAGAGTATACATATTTGAGTGCTAAAGATAAGTTTTCATGAAAAGTTTTTCATTTAGAAATTGACTAACAGAATAGCACTTGTGGTATCTTTCAAAGATTGATGTTAAATTGCTAAAGGCTTTAGCATGTAAAAGGCTATTTATTTAAATTTTGTCCAAATGATTTAGATTTTCTATAAATGCTATGAGTTTAGAAAAATAGATTCTTTCAAGCTATTATGCTATGAATCTATTTTTGAAGTATCAAATGTTTTGGGGAGTTATGTTCATCGAGATTGACTTCAGATATATTATATTCGTTGTCATGAAACTACACGTGCCGGTATAGGCGTAGATGACCACTTTGTGGTATAGACTACGACAGAGTGCTCTCTCTCGAGAGAGTACTATTTTGTGCTATTATTAGCATGGCTAAGTCGATTCGTACGAGACTACGATGAGACGACCTGAGCAAGTACGGTATATGATACTTGCCGCTAGGTACATAACCTAGTTGACCTTCTTATGTCGGCGACGGTATAGTACTCCTAGTGAAAAGTAAGGATGATTTCTTATGTTTAGGCCTAAGGAGCCGAAAGTGATTTCGATGACTTAAAGCAAATGGAATGATTTTGCCTGATTTTTATCCAAAATCTTGGATTGATGTAACTGTTTTAAAAGTTTGTATTGTGGGTAATATTTTACTTGGTTGTTATTTAAAATAACAATGGTCATGAATTGATAACAATTCTTATCGTTTTCTATCAAATATTGGTGCATTGGTTTTATAAAGCTTGTCCTATGAACTTAAGTTAGAGAGAGTTTATGACACTCATTGAGTACCGTTGTGGTGTACTCAGCCCTTAGGGGGGGCCCTCCAGGGCCCTGCTTACTTTACATGTTTCAGGAAGATGTATGATACGTGGCATGCGGCTAGGTTAGGGTGACTCTCTTTCCGAGTTATTATGAAGCACCACTTTTATCTCGTGGTAGCTATCATATTCTTTCTTATTTTGTTTTGTTGGAATTATTCCAACCGTTGGTTCTATTATTGGTATAGAGGCTCCTTAGATAGTTGTGAAAGGTTGTAATAATAGGGTTGTATATGACATACATGAAAGTATATTTATTTTACTTAGTCTCATTATTATTATTATCATAAAAGACGTCATGTGTGATTTTGAATTGGAAAATATTTTATCATTTAACTTGAAAATGTATATGATTTTCAAAGGAGCTTCCACAATTACATTGGTTTTCATGCATATGATTTGGGTGCATCACATGGTTGGTTCGCTCGGGTCGGATAGTGTGCTGGGTGCCGATCACGTGGTTTTGGGTCGTGACTGATTTTATTTGTGATAAGCAATAAAACTCAAAAAGACCAAGGAAAGCCTAACATTACTTTTCAAACCGAGCAACACCTTGGATTTTTCTTTAATTCACGTTTCGGGCAAGTTCTAGACTCAAATGCAATAACATGGACTATACAAAGAACTCACTTCACACATGGCACATGACTCACTAAGGACGGTTTCATTCAGACTCTCACTCAAACAAGTATTCACAAATCCAAGAGATATATTAAGCATAAAGCACAAAGTGAACGCAAGTCAAGCAACCAAGATATATGAGTTATACCACATGCTATTCATTTTTACCAAGGCATCATCATATATTTAAAACTAAGGGAAGGTGAAACGCATGCAAGAACCTAAGTATGCAACCATGAAACAAGTCAAAGGGTTCAAATCACATCAGTTCTTCTACTTTATTTCCTACATACTACACTAAAAGTTAAAAAAAAACAAAAATTAAACTACTATCCGGTTCAAGTTACATCCCATAGAAAAGAACCGAGGCACTGAGAAAAATCACGAGGGATTATTACTACCTAAGGAAAATAAAAGACATGTTTTTGTATTTTTTTTTTTCTAATTTTATTATATTTTGTTTTTAGACTTAAATCCATCAAGATCACTGTCTAGAAGATCCATCGTTGAGAAAAGTCCAAATTTGTTTTTCTAAAAAAATATTTGTAACGATTCGACTTGTCGTTTTGAGAATTGACGTCCTCTTCAGCAGCTTAAGGTCCCGAACTGCTTTTTAATGTGCGTTATGACTTGCACGCGCAATCGAGTTTGGTTTTCGGATGATTCGAGATTTAATTGAAAGAACAATATATTCTTGTTTTGGAAGCTTAAATGAAAAGAGTTGACCGGAGTTTGACTTTTATGCAAACGACCCCGGAATGGAACTTTGATGGTCTCAATACCTTCATATGGTGATTTCAGACTTAGGCGTATGTCCGGAATTGGAGTTGGAAGCCTGTAAAATAATTCAGTGCATTTTGGCGAAATTAGGAAGTTGATGTGTTCTAATTATATTATTTTGTGTGCGGACGAGGACTAATAATATGATGGACATCAGTTGGATGTGATAATAAGTGTACGATACATATTATAAGTGATGTGGGGTCTATGGAGAGGCTTAAGCCTAAGTCAAGTTGGAAATTCCATGATAGACTAAAGTTCCAAATGAGTACGCACAAGACTAAGCTTTGGACGGTCATATATACATATATATAAAGGGTTATATGATGGAAAACCTATCAAATGAAAGATCTTCAAGTCTAATTTCTAACGCTTCAAACCGTTCGTCATGTGGACACTCCTACAAGAAGTTATGACCAAATTACCAAACGGTGGCACAATTTGTACTATTGTGCTGCCCCACGCGGCGCCCGACGCGCCACGCCTGTGGGAAATTCCAGAACACTCCGAAATTTCATTTCCAAACATTGTTTTCACAGCCGCTCCGCACCCCGCGACGCCCCACGAGCCGTGGCTATACAAAAACGGGTTTTTATGACCCCGAACCCCATTTCATTTTACTCGATTGTTGGGACAATTTCTAGTGTTTTTGAGAGAAGGGAGAGCAATTCTAGAGAGAGAAAAGGGGAGAACTAAAGATTCACTACTCTTCCTTGAATCAAACCTTGAAATCACATCAAAAGTGTTGCTAGAGCTTCAATAGGTAAGAATTTCTTTCCCCAATCCTTCAATTTCGAAATCTAACTAGAAATGGGTAATTAGTAAGATGATTCTTGGATGTGAGAGTATTAGTTATACATACTTGTACCAATAAAGTTGTGGAATGATTGTTAAGTTCAAATGGGTAAGGATTGGGTTGAAAATGGTAGAAATCTTCATAGGCTTTAATTGAAGATTTAAAGTTCGAGTTGGTGTCGGACTTTGGTAAAATTTGTATGGTTGAAATTCATATTCTGTAACTTTTGTTAGGTTCCGATACGTGGGCCCCATGAGCAATATTTGAGTTAATTTCGGATTTTATTAGAAAATTTAGTATCTCCTTATGGAATTAATTACAATAATGGGTATTGACTAAATCAAAATAATTGTGGCTAGATACGAGGCTTTAGGAGACCAATTCTCGTGGAAAGGGCATAGCGGAATAAATAATTATACGGTTTGAGGTTAATAACAGTTTTAAATCTGGTCCTGAGGGTATGAAACCCCGGATTTTTGTATCATGTGATTATTTTGGAGGTGACGCACATGCTAGGTGACGGGCGTGTGGGCGTGCACCGAGGGGATTGTGACTTGGTTTGTCCCGTGAAAACTGTAAAGTTGAATAACTTGTTGATAATTATGTGTTCTCTAATTGTTATGGAAATTTGACTATAAGTCATGTTAGAAACCATGTTTAGGCTATATGTTTGTATTGTTGGGATCCACAGAGTTCATGTACATGTTGAATTATTTGCTTAAATTGTTATTTTATACTCAGTCATAGTTACTTGATTATTTTATCTCAGTCTCTGTTGTTCATTATTGATGTGTCATATCATTGTTGTTTGGGCTGATTTCATGATTGTTGGAGCCCTAGAGACAGGAAAGCTTTATGACTGAGTGAGGCTGAGGGCCTGATTGTGAGATATTATACTATAGCACGTGAGTTGGCCGTGCAGCACGTGAGTTGGCCGTGTGGATCCTTATATTATACTATAGCACGTGAGTTGGCCGTGCAGCACGTGAGTTGGCCGTGTGGATCCAGATATTTATATTATGGCACGTGAGTTATCCGTGCAGCACGTGAGTTATCCGTGCAGATTATAGTGCTTGGGCTGTAGGAGCCCCTCCGGAGTTTGTACACCCCCAGTGAGCGCGGGTACCCATTGAGAGTGAGTGATGAGGGCTGGGAGCCGAGGAAGTGATGAGGGTTGGGAGCCCAGTGAGTGATTGTTGTCTTAAGAGGTTGTACTTGATTTCCATTTCTTGTTGTTGCACTTAGTTACTATCTGTCATTGTTGTGAAATCTCTGGAAGATTGTTGATATACGGATTACATGAACAGGAAATGTATAAAAATTGATTTGACATTAAACTGCCAGATTTGATAGCATGTTTATTCTTTGCTGGAATTACTGGAAATGAACCATAATTGTGTAGCTCGTTACTATCTTCAGTTCCTTATTTATTATGGTTACTTGCTGAGTTGGTTGTACTCATACTACACCCTGCACTTCGTGTGCAGATCCAGGTGTCCCCGGACACAGCGGGTGTTGATCCTTTCGCGTGGTTGATTTTCAGGAGATTTTGAGGTAGCTGCCGTATTTCCGCAGACCTTGTCTCTCCTTCTCTATCACTTAATTTACTGTATTTGGTCTCAGACTATTATAGACTATACTTTTCAGACTTGTATTCATATTAGATGCTCATGTACTTAGTGCCACCAGGTTTTAGGGAGTATTCATATTTGTATTTGGGAGATTTCGTATTGTATTTAAATATTATATTTTCAAACTTAAAAGAAATTGTGGTTTAGTGACATTAACGACTTTCCTAGTATCGAGATAGGTGTCATCACGACGGATGAGATTTTGGGTCGTGATAGTGAGTTTTTCCGGGATTCGAAACGTGGGTCCCACTGTCTATTTTTAAAATGAATTTCGGATTTTAATACGAAATATTAGTAGTTTCATATAGAATTAATTCCTACGATTCGTATTGAGTATATTGAATTGTTTGTGACTAGATTTGAAGCATTCAGACATGAATTCGCGAGGCAAAGGTTTATTGGAATCTTGAATTTGGTTGCGAAGCGAGGTAAGTATCTTGCCTAACCTTGAGTAAGGGAATTACCCCTTAGGCATTGAGTCTTATGTGGAAATTTGTGTAATTAAAAATCATGTACGTGAGGTGACGAGTACGTACTTGATTTATATGTGCAAATTATATCGCTTGAAATTTATAGACGCCCTTAAGTATTAAATTGAAAAATTATTGGAACTTGAATTTGGTTGCGAAGCGAGGTAAGTATCTTGCCTAACCTTGAGTAGGGGAATTATCCCTTAGGCATTGAGTCTTATGTGGAAATTTATGTAATTGAAAACCATGTACGTGAGGTGACGAGTACGTACTTGGTTTATATGTGCAAATTATATCGGTTGAAATTCGTAGACGCCCTTAAGTATTAAGTTGGAAAATTATTGGAACTTGAATTTGGTTGCGAAGCGAGGTAACTATCTTGCCTAACCTTTAGTAGGGGAATTACCCCTTAGGCATTGAGTCTTATGTGGAAATTTGTGTAATTGAAAACCATGTACGTGAGGTGACGAGTACGTACTTGGTTTATATGTGCAAATAGTATAGGTTGAAATTCGTAGACGCCCTTAAGTATTAAATTGGAAAATTATTGGAACTTAGTAAATCCTTAAATTTGTCATGCCTTATTCCTTGTTTGTCGAGTTTGTATTTTATATTATAATTTGGTATAATTGTCACTTGGATTTTTATGTGAATTCTGTGGGTTTGTTGATTTGATATTTTCTTGGAATTAAATTCATTATGGATTTCTTATCTGTAAGTAATCATTAAATAAGTATAAATTGAGCCGTTTATATATTTATCTAAATTTAGGATTAAAGAAGGCGTTGTCCTATGATGAGTTATTTTCCTATCCTTGTGGTTGTTTTTGAGATTTTATATATATTGTGTTGAGCCATGGACTATCTGTTGTGAAATTAATTGACTTTATTGTACCTTTGGAATGGTTGTGGCCTACAGGCAATTTGTAAATACGAGTTGATGATGTTGTGCTATTGTGATAATATTCTGTGTGAATTGTTGTATAATTTGGATTACTATTATGCGGCGTATAAGTGTGGCATTCCATTGTTGACATTATGTCGGCATACGAGTGGCATTTCATTGTTGTCATGTGTGTTGGGATATTGTCTGGGCAGAGCGATAAGGGAGGCTATTAAATGGAGCGATAAGAGAGGCTATTATAGGAGCGATGAGGGTGGCAATAAGAACGATAAGGGTGACTATTGATATTGTCAGGGCAGCGAGATAAGGGTGGCTATTATTATGGAGTGATACGGGTGGCTATAGGAGAGATAAGAGTGGCTAGTGTCAGGGATGATATGTGATGATGTGGGATTATTGTGTTGGTGATTTTTATGTGATGTTGTGATTTTTCTTGTATTTATCCTTATATTTTGTGCAATTTATCTTGTTGTTTCGGTAAACTTGATAATAGCCTGATCTATATTGAAATTGTGAGCATGTGGCTATTGTCGGGCAGATAATATTATATGGGATCGGGTTGCACGCCGCAGCAGAGATGAAATATGGGCACAAGGTGCCGAGAAAAATATGATGGATTTTATTATTGGCACGTGAACTGTCCGTGCAGATGTGATATGAAATATGGGCACGAGGTGCCGGAAAATATGATGGTTTTTATTATTGGCACCTGAACTGTCCGTGCAGATATGATATGACATGTGGGTACGAGGTGTCGGGAAAAATATGATGATTTAATTATGGGCACGAAATGCCCTGGAAATATGAAAGTGGGCTGGGACCCATATTTTATGATTATGAAATGAGGTGTCACGAGGTGACTTTATTTGAAATATTCAAAATATTTATTTGGAAGGATTTTATTCAAAATATTATTTGAAAGAATTGTATTCGAAAAATATTTATTTGAAAGAATTATATTTGAAGGATATTTGTTTGAAAGAAATATATTTGAAATACATTTATTGGAAAGGATTATGTTCTAGAGATTTCTATTGAAAAACTTATAGATGAAAGATGTATATTTTGAAGGACTTGATTATTGGTTGTACTTGTGTTCATTATCCGTTTGAGCAATATTTTTGTTGTTCTTGTTGCCTGGTTGTTTACATCACTAGTTGATTATTGTTGCTATCACTGCTATTTATTTTTTATTATTTTTGTATACTATATTACACAGGTTATTAGACTAGTGAGTGTCTTGACTGTACCTCGTCACTACTCCACCGAGGTTAGTCTTGATACTTACTGGGTACCGACTGTGGTGTACTCATACTATACTTTTGCACATTTCTGTGCAGAGCCGGGTATTGGAGATATCAGACTTGGACAGAGTTAGAGTGTGATCGCAAGAACTTAAAGTAGATCTGCTTGGTCGTCGAAGTCACTTGGAGTTTTTCCATTTTATCGTACTGTCAACTCTATTTTGAAAAGTATTGTATATTCGATCCTTGAAATCATTGCATGTATTCAGTTAGAGATCGTGACTCAGTATTACCAGTCTTGGAAAGGTGTTATAATTATTTTCGTTGTTGGTTTCGATTATCTATTTAAAATAAAATGGCTTGAATTGTTATTATGATCGACTTACTTAGTCTTAGAGCCTAAGTGCCATCACGATGCCTATTGTGGGATTTTGGGACATGATAAAGTTATCAATTAAACTAACACAACTAAAATAGCATAGAAAGTCACCTAGACAATCTCCTCACCCCACACTTAAAATTGTGCATTTTTTTCAATGCACAACATAAATAATAAGAGGGTAAAAGAAACTCCCTGGTAGGCCAAAGGCCGAAACCTAGCAGTTCATGGGGTACTCAGACTTCTCCTTAGTATTTTTCTTTGTGTGGGCACCCCACACTTAGTTCTAACCATCTGGCTTTTTGTTGCATCCTTCCAATAGTTATGCTTTCCATGATCCTAAAAAATCAAAAACGACACTACAAAATTAATATAATAAGAAAATAATTAAAAAAACTAAAAATAAAAGAAAGTAGTAAAATTGGGTTGCCTCCCAACAAACGCCTGATTTAACGTCGCGGCATGACGTGAACCACTTTTTGCCTCCACCTCGAGCTTATGAATTGAGCCCCAAGTTCTGATTCAAGCTTATGATTATGCTCTTGGGTGGTATAAATTCTTGTGAGCCAAAAATTAAGTAAACTCTCATGCACCTTTTGGCTGTCGACCGAGGAGTGTCACCTTGCTTAGATGACCTTGAACATATTAAAATATAAGGCTCATCTACCTCTTCATTTGACTCCTTTTTATGCTCATGAAGATCCATTCCCATTTCACCATCCGAACATAATGTAGAGAAGTGTTTGGAATGTGGTCTGCACGCTCAAATACCTGAACTTCAAGATTTTCAGCCTTCTCGACACAAATTATACTAGAGTTAACTAAATTTATATCCTCAATGTCTTTGCTTGACTCTAGTATCATTTCTTCAACATTTACATCATCAAATTCTAGCTGGTTAGAGTGTTGGTGTTCTACTCTTGACCCCTCCATTGACACCTCAATTTCTGTCTCTAATGTACACTGCTCCTGGCTACTATCCATACTATTAACTTGTTGAGCATTAAAAGCATCAACTATTTGACTCACTTGAGCCTCCAAGTTGCGAATTGTTGCCTCTTGCCTTTGTATCTGCAGTTGTGTCTCGTTATTATTTCCCACAAGCTACCTTAGCATGCCCTTGATCTCCTTCAGGTCATCATCCCTGGGTTCTTTGTTCTTATTCACTTCACAAGAAAAAGTAGAACTATAATAGTAAGGGGTTGGGGGAGGATAAGAAATATAAGTACAACCACGAAAGTGACCATTTTGACCACCGCACACATCACACACATTCCACAAATAAGATTGAGTTGGTGCACATAACTCACTCTCAGGAACGTTTTTTGAAACTTTTGCCACAGGTGATTTCCTTCACATTATGTATACGGATCAAAAGTAAAATTACCAATACCTAAACTTCCATAATTTCAAGATGTCATGTCTTTCAAATCAACAAGTTAAATAAAATAAAATTTAAAAAATTAAAACAAAATGAAAGTTCAAACTTGAAACCTAGCAATATATACAGCTACAACTACACTGTTAGTTCCCCGGCAACGGCGCTAAAATTTGATCACGTTCAAGTCTAGTCCTAAAAAGGATAAGCGGTCGTTGTAAATATAATCTGGTCTAAAAGTCCAGAGTCGAATCCCACAGAGAACTAAGGTTTAGCTATAACAGTTTACTATCACTAAGAAGAAAAGCTCAAACAATTCCTAAGTTATAAATATTAATATTCTTATGTCTAACTAATTAACTAGCAAATTAAAGTGGTAAATTAATAAATAGGGATACTAAGGGTTGGAGACAAGATTAGAAAAGCCTAGAGTTATGATTTTTTCAATTGTCGAAATCCTTCCCGCTACGTCTCCTACAATTTCGCCTAAGTTTTCTCTACTGATCATGAGCTCTCGACTTATCGTAATTCTATCTCGAGCAACTAAAATAATGTATTAGTCATATTCTCTCGAATTACGCTAGCTCGCACTTTTTCACCGCTCACTATGATCACGTCAAAGCTTCGTTATCTCTAATATCACTTTTAAACTCGTCGTATTAATCTATCATATACCTTGGAAGTGGCGTTGTTCGACAAAAATATGCAATCTTTCTAAAGTAATACATAATAAATAGACACAGTCAATTGATGACCATTCAATCGACAATAATAAACACGTAGTTGAACAAGTAGGGATATTCAAAGATAAAATTATATTAAAACATAACAAGAATTCATCCTCCAAAAGGTTCCATCAAATCCTAGATTAGAGAGTTTAGCTACTCATAACCATACTAACGATTATGATAATAACTGAAAGCATTAAAATACAGATTAAGAAAGAATAGAAGAGAAAACTCTTGTGATTCATTGCTTCCAAGTATTCCGTAGCCTTTTGCCTCTCCAATATTGTCTCTCCAGTCATGTCCTCCCCCCTAAAAATAAAGTTTAGGATGTATTTATAAGGTAGGGTTGAGGTGTACACGTCCAAAAATTGTGAGAAAATAAAAGTGGCTCGGATAGCATCGTCGGCGCGAGGCACTGTCAGAGGCACCAATATTTCTACGCGAGGCACTGTCAGAGGCACCAATGTTTCTGCGTGAGGCACTGTCTGGGGAGCCAATGACAATGCCCTGGACAATGCCTTGCATTGTCTATGGCCATGACTTTTCATTGCTTTACACGCCTTCTTTTATTGCTCCCTTTTGTAGCTCTGAGGTACCATTTCGTGCAACTTTTCTCCATTTAATGTCCAAACATTCCTACACATGAAATAAGCTCTATTAAGCTCAATTATCGCACAAATTAGCATTCAAACAACAAGCAAATAAGGTAAATAACGTCAAAATATATGAAATTATATCACGACATCACCCCTTCATTGCCTCTCTTATTTGTGGAAACAATTTCAAATTGAAGAAACGGTTTCAAAAATATCATTCAGTTTTAATTTTACAGCTTTTAATCCAAGAAAATTTCCAACTCTCCCTTCAGATTATTACTACTAATTTTTGCTTGGGCGTTCATTGCATCCTCTCTACTTAGTATAAACAACCATCACCATGTTATAAAATATCTTCAATTTCGTACATTAACACCATATACTTTTAGTCCTTGTACAAAAGAAGAAAAAGATAGGACAAATACACTCAAATAAATTAACTCAGTAAACCTCGGTATATATATTACCCAATTATTTTAAAGGTATGTTGGATAATTTTTGCATTCAGGTGGGATTGGATACAAGTCAACTTTTCAATTCAAATTTAGAAATAGTTTAATTAATCTAAACTCAATCTAATTCACTTTTGATCCTTGTTTGGACAAACATGAGGGGTTTTAGGATTTCAGATAATCTTGGTTTTGCAAAATTTAGTAGATATTTTTGGGATTTTAAAATAGGAAAGGGAGGATTAGGTGGAAAGTGACAATGAACAAGGAGACTCAAGGGAGTAAGTACTATATATGGGGAAAAGAAAAGCAAGAAGGAAAAATAAAATAGAAATGTGGGGAATATGTTCTACACCTTGGCCCTACAGATTTAGACCCAATCTAATCTGAAAAGGTAAAGAAAAAAAAAAGGGATAGAGTATGGTAAAAGTTGCAGAGAGGTATGGAGGTGGTTAAAAGGGTATAGGGTAATAGGAAAAAGAAAACAAGAGAGAGTAAAACGAAAAGAAAAAAAGTCATTTTGGAGCTCTTGACGCGCAGACATTAGGTGCACTAAGCTACAAGTGCCACCTAAGCTCAAAAGGAGGTAATAATTGCATTAAAAATAAATATAAGGGAGTCAAAAAACCCCTCAAAATTAAAGAGTACATTAGGTAATGTGCTATAACCCCATTAGGGTAATTATGTATTATTCCAACTTTAAACCTTAGCATAAAGTTTGTCTTCGGCAGATCCCAACTTCAAACTCCTAAGTCTAAAATTCGAAACTTCAGACATGCATGTCTGAAGTTGATTATGAGACGACTAAAACTTAAAAAGCTTTGTAAATTTTGACTATTCTTAACTGCTATCTCTGAGCTTTGCTCCAATAAAACATCATATCCGTATTACTTATTAATAATGAAGTGGCCACAATCTGACTTATGCTAGTGTCACGATCCAATTTTTTCTATAGATCGTGATGCCACCCAACGTCGCCGCTAGGTAAATCAACGGTGAACTAATCCATATTATTTCTCTTTTTAATAAGTTTCCAAGTAATTAAATTTTATTTATTAATAAATTAAGGAGTAGAAAATTTAATAAATAAAACGAAAACTATTGAGTGGCAATCATAGTGATATAAGTACTCCAAAACCCAAAAGTTTATTAGTGTGTGTGTTAAGACCTGGTGTCATAAGTGTATGAGCAACTAGTGAATTATACAG
This sequence comes from Nicotiana otophora, assembly GCA_000715115.1. NCBI lineage: Eukaryota > Viridiplantae > Streptophyta > Magnoliopsida > Solanales > Solanaceae > Nicotiana > Nicotiana otophora. The sequence continues at coordinate 21,022 of AWOL01S0027944.1, read as the reverse complement.
AACTCTAACTACTGTCTGAAATAAAAATAGACAGAAAAATAAGTACAAAAGAGAGACTTTAGGTGCTGCAGGACGGCTCAGAAATCAGCTCACCACTAGACTTCAGGATAACGGGGGTGCGCGCCGGTATGACTGCTAGTGCCACCTGCCTCAAATCCTGCACGATTAGCGCAGAAGTGTAGTATGTGTACATAAACAACATGTACACAGTAAGTATCTAGTCTAACCTCGAATAAGTAGTGATGAGGGGTCGATATCGACACTTACTATGAGCTAATCAAGAAAAGAATACAGGAATTCTAAATAAGCATGAGTTATGTACATAATAATATGAACTCAATAACAAGCAGGAAATAAATAATTTTTTCACTAATGGTAAATCCCAAATCAGTTTCGGTCATATGAAATTTTAACCTCTCAAGCCATAAATTAATATCAAATATAATTAAACTCCGAGTATTTTTATGTACGATTATGTCGAGGTCGTACGGCCCGATCCAGCTAATGTATATATTACCGAGGGTCGTGCGGCACAAACCGTAGATGTATCTATCTACTGTCGAGGCATTCAACCCTCTCCACAAGAATAGAAGATACTTTATGAACAACCGATTTACAAGCTAATACAAGGCTAATGTATAAAGAAACACAATTTCTATTAATGATCAAGTAATCCGCCGAAAATCAGATAAATGGAAGTCGATATTTTACATTTCCTCTGTCAAGTTCAAATATAATTTAGGCACTTAAATTAACAGGTAGGGTGCAAACATTACAAATATTTCATGATTTGGGTCCAAAACTACCCAGACATAAGTATAATTAGTAGCTACGCACAGACTCTCGTCACCTCGTGCGTACGTAACCCCCACAATTAGAAACAAATAGTAATTTAAATCACCTATGGGGTAAATTCTCTCTTATAAGGTTAGACAAGAGACTTACCTCGTCTCAAAGCTCACTTTCTCGCTACAAATTCATTTTAAAGCCTCAACTCTGTGCAGAACAATCTGAAACTAGTCAAATGTTATATAAATTAATCAATATATGTTTGAAAGTTCGTATTCTAACTATTAGAGTAATTATTACCCAACCCCTATTGGAAGATTCCTAAAATTCACCCTCAGGCCCACGTGCTCGGATTCCGAAAATTTTGAAGAAATTTATTATCCATAACCTCACGAACTCAAATATATAATTTTTAGTCAATCCCATAACCATTTTCGTGGTTAAATGCTATTTATATCAAAACCTAGGTTTGTTCATCTAAACCCATAATATTCACAATTTTACATGTTAAAATTCACCCATAATCTATGTATTTAACTTACATTGGATAGAAATTACTTACCTCCAATAGCTAGGTGAAAATCCCTCTCTAAGAAGCTCCAAAATCACCTAAGAAGTGAAAAAACTGAGTCAAAAATGATCTAAGTCCTGTATTAAATGAACCACACTACCTCCAGCACTTCTGCTTCTGCGGCTCTATGGCCGTTTTTGCGGCTCCGCATCTGCGAAAATGTCATCGCAGATGCGGCTCTCCCCCATTTGGCCTACTTCTGCATCTACGGACACTGGCCCACTTCTGCGGAACCGCTTCTGCAACGAACGTGCTGCACCTAAGGCTTTGGCCGCTTCTGCGGCTCCTTCCATCGCACCTTCACTTCCGTAGGTGTGCACCAAGCTCTGCATCTGCAATCTATGGGCAGCCCACGCAGGGCTGCTTCTGCGGCTGTTGGATTGCTTCTGCGAGCTCGCACATGCGGTTGGCCCTCCGCAGGTGCGATTGCACCAAAACTCTGATACTTCAGCTATTCTTCCTAAGTCCAAATAGTTTCGTGCCTCGTCCGAATGGCATCCAGGCCCCCGCCTAAACATACCAACAAGTTCGAAATCATAAAACGGACCCACTCTCACCCTCGGAACGTGAAAAACAATATTAAACTAAGAATCACAACCCAAAACCAATAGAATTAACTTATGAACTTCAAATTCTTTCAAGATACTCCGAATGTGCCGAATCATACTTAAACTACTCGGGATGACACCAAATTTTGCGTGCAAGTCTTAAATCACCATACGGAACTTTTCTCGAGTTCGGAATCCCAAACGGACCTCGATAACATCAAAGCCTATTCCAAACCAAATTTAAAGAACGTTTTAGCTTTCAATAAGTCAACTTTCAACCTCAGGCACCGAAATGCTCCCGGGGGTCATCCAAAACCCGATCTGAATATACGTCCAAGTCCAAAATAACCATACAAACCTGTTGGGACCATCAAATCATGATTCCGAGGTCGTTTGTTAGAAATGTTGACCAAAGTCAAACTTACCCCTTTAAAGCTAATTTTAAGGAACTAAGTGTTCCGATTTTAACCCGAACCCTTCCAAATCCTGAACTAACCATTCCCGCAAGTCATAAAACAGTAAAAGTACATACGGGGAGTCTTATTTAGAAAAACGGGGATCTAGAAAGCAAAACGATCGGTCAGGTCGTTACGGCTAGATTCACCAATTTTCTAATACGTGAGTCCATTTCGGACAAGCCAATTGTAGCAGGGCCACACCCTTGTAATCCTTCAAGCTCGTGAATGCACTATTGAAAAAAATACTTTATTGCTTTCTAATTTGTTCATTATATCTTGTCTTTACTTAATTTATTTATTCTTGCTTTAATCTCATTTCTAAACACTATTAGAGCCTAAAAACTATCGAGAACCCCTATTAGATCAGAGAACCAATGAGAATCCGCTGCTATGAGAGTTAGCTTAAACTTGATGTTTTAACTTACTTAGCAGCAGTAACTTCTCTTTCCAGTTTCAAAAGGGTAAAAACTTATTCGCATATTATGTTTATACTAATTTACTATGGTTAAGTTATAAGTTTTGGTGAGTCAAATGTGTATTAGTTAAGAACAGTTTAGTGATAAAAGAATACGCGGCGATATGTATCATTTATTCATTTAATTGGTGTAAACACTAGGTGGGAGTTAGTTTCTTTACGAAAGTCTTGCTATCTTAGCGAGTTTTATGTAGGAATTTACCTGCTCAAATACCAGAACCAAAAGACTTAGGGGTCGTTTGGTATGTGGGATATGGACAATAATTCCCCGGATTAAATTCATGATTATTTTATCCTGCGTTTGATTGAATTGTTGAATCCGCAAGTAGTAATTTCGGAATTAATTAATCTCACAATCGGGTATTATTCTATACCACATTGTGGGTGGTATAATAATCACGGGATTAATTAATCCCGAGATAAACACTAAAATAACAAAGATGCTCTTCTCAAAGGCTCTTTCCTCAAAGTCTTTTAAACGATTTAAGGTTAAAATTGGAAATACAAGTTTATCCTAACTTATACTATAATATAACATAAGCACATGTTTATATTAAACCCCTATATCCCATTTTAGTCTAATGAACCAAACATCTTTCCAATAAAAATATATTCACTAAATAATTCCATCATTATTTAATCCCTAAATTATAATTCCGGAATAACTTGTTCTCTTACCAAACGACCCCTTAGTTTATTAAATGTCCCTTGAGAATTTTTGCACAATTAGACAGATGTAGCACATTCAAATATGCACTTGACAAAATAGAGAGGACTTGGATGGACGGATCTAAAGGTATGAGTATGGGTTCCCGGGAATCCATTAGCTTTTGGCTAGATCTCGTATTTGTATTAAGAAAATCATTCAATGTATAAGAACATTTAGTTGGGAACCCAGTTATATATTAATTTAAAGTCGATGTAGGAACCCATAAACTTAAAATTCTGGATATATAACGCTTATCTGCTACTTAGTAACTGTCACTTTTAGAAAAAGAACACTGAATTTTTAACCCAAAAATAAATTTTACGGTCAAAGCTAATATTAAGAAAAAATCAGGTTACTAATAACCAAAAGTACTTCACTTTCTTGGAAATTTAAAGAATAAGAAAAATAATGAAAATGATAAGTAAGAAAAGAAAGCTTATTGTGGATTGTTAATTTCTCCTAGAATTGAGTATTGAACACTTGAATCGAATTAAGTAAAAGATTGATTGCATATATTGAAAGATATTCAAATGCCGGTACAAAATGAGGTATGGGTCCTTATATAAGGACACATAATTATAACGGTTTTCTTACTTAATTCTGGCTCGTTAATGGCATTAATTATCTTGATTGCCCGTTATCATATTTAATTGTAACGGTTATAATAATAACCGAAGATCACCCGTAATTAAAGTTAATACCGATTCATGTTCCATATTTATAACAGATTCGTGAAGCTTCCCCTTTTTCAGTCTTCATTCATCTCGTGCCTTTTTTTTAATCAGTTGTCAGGACCAGTATCCGTGCCTTTTTGTTTTCTTTTATTGACTCAACTGAAAGTGCCACTTGTCACCTCACTGATGGCCCACATGTCATACCTTGTTTTTTACTAATACAGACAGTACCCC
>AWOL01S0027942.1:18523-29000 GCA_000715115.1 Nicotiana otophora | reverse complement strand
GTACATGTATTAAAGTGCGTAGGGAGGTGTAGTCACTCTTATATCTAAATGTATCCTACCCGTCCAGCAGCCTACATTACAAATAATTAAAGTCCTACTTGATCCTTGACTGAATGAACTCGATTAGTAGAGTAGTACACTACAGCCAAGCTTATGGTTCATCTTTTGTGGCATATGAATATTGTTTCTAAGGGTGAGCAAATTCTTTTTATCTTGAGTTCGTAATTGTTCTTAAATTTTATTGTGATGCCATTAAGGGTGCTTGTAAGATAAGGGAAGCTTTGGTTCGAGATATTTCTAATTATTTAAGGTATGTGTAACACTCTGTTTCTTAGGATTAAGCTTATATATGCGTTGGTAAAGTTATTTGGATGAAGAATTACAAGATAGAACTTGAAGTTGTATAAGAAGTTGTTGTCTCTTATTGGACTATTTTGGAGTTGTGTATATGACTTCATATGGATGGAAATCACGGGGAATGGCTTGGCTATAATGTTCGTATTGTTGTTATGCTAGTAAATTGTTTTAGTATGTTAATGATGTTTTAAATAGGAGAATAAGAAAAAAACACAATACCTAGAAGTTGTCTATATTGTTGTAATATGTTGTTAGGTTGCTTGATGTTACTTTTATGACGGATATAAAGTTGCAATGTCATGCCAATATATGTTTTTATATTCTAGACTGTTTGAAGGTGTATTAAGTATAGGGGTGACATTTCTGCACTTGTTGTTGTATAGGGTGAATTGTGTTGTTGGGCTGTTCGGTTTGTTGTGGTGCTGAAAGTATATAGTTGAAGGTCGTATGTGATCTTGTTGTTTTTATGGACTTGGGGAAAGAAAGGAAAACAAGGGAGATGCTGCCCGTTTTAATAATAAATAAGCTTGTCGTCCGTTGTACGATAGTTGCATCTTTCATAGCTTAACGATAGCATTATTATCGTTGTTGTAGATTAAATTGCGATGAGACGATTTCAACGTGTCATTGGATAGACTGTGATAAGGCATGTTAAGGATATCTCTTATTTCCTTTTGGCATGGTCCATATGATACAAATGAAATGAGCAAAGATGCAACTTTCACAAATGACTCTATCCTTAGAAGTAATAGGCATGCCTATGTTATTGATTCCCCCCGTGTCCTGTTATTATATCGTCTGTTCGTGGGTCTCAGAAAATACATTAGTTCATAATTTGTTTTTCACGATAATTAATGAAGGCATATTTATCTTACGACATTCTGAGATATCTTATTGACTTTCTTATTGACTTCCTTCATTATGCATTGCATTCATATATACATGTACATTGAGCCATGACCAGATGGCATTATATACGTATATATTATATGTATATGTGGTATGGAAAAAGGTTACGGTGTTATATATGCACAAGCCACCTGATCAACTGCCATACGTTTATGATTTTACCCACTGAGGCCGAGATGATATGATGGGATGCCCTCAGAGGCTTGATGATGTTATCTACGCATATACCCATGCATGATATGACATTTATACCCATTAACATGACACTATGAAAATTTCATGATTACTGAGCTATTCAGATTTACAAATTGAGTCTTTTACTCCATGTTTCTTTCACATCTTTTATATACTTCTTTTCATGCCTTACATACTCAGTACTTTATAAATATTGAAGTCCCTTTTGCCTCGGGACACTGCGTTTCCGGCCCGTAAGCCCTGATAGACAGGTTGACAGCCCTCCTAGTATGTTATCTGCTTAGTGGAAGTTGTTGGTGCACTCCACTTGCTCCGGTGTTTCCTATTTGGTAAGTATGCTCTGGGCATCTATTGTTTGGTATGGCAGGGCCCTGTCCCTACCATTATGATCTTTATGTACTCTTAGAGGCTTGTAGACATATGTCCTGTATATGGGTACTTGTATGGCCTTGTCGGCCTATGTTTTGAGTGTACAAATAATTATGTCGGCCTTATAAAACCTTATGTCACGTGTATAAGATTCTATATCATTCTGGATCATCCTATGTCGAGTATTCCTTAACGTTTTATTCTGATTATCTCAGGACGGCCCTTTTGTCCTATTTACCCATGATGGTGTGATAAGAAAGATACGCTACATTGGTACTCGGTTGAGTAAGGAACAGGGTGCCCATTCGCGACCCTCCGATTTCGGTTGTGACAATAAGTCCTTCTAAGGAGCCATCTAAATACTCGATACTTAGTTGTTGTTGTAGGCGAACTCTGCAAGTAGTAGAAACTGATCCCTTGAACCCCCGTAATCCATTACACAAGCACATAGCATATCCTCCAATATCAAAATGGTGCGCTCGGACTGCCCGTCTGTATAAGGTTTGAAATGTTCCACTCAACTCAACTTGTGTGCCTAACTCATGTTGCAAAACTCTCCAAAAATACAATGTGAAGAGCTTTCGTCGATCGGAGATAATTTACACTGGCACACCATGGAGACAAATAATCTCAAGGATATAGATCTGACCTAGATGCTCTCAAGAATAGGTAGGCACAACCGGAATGAAGTGTGCAGACTTGGTAAGTCTATCCATAATATCCCACACTGCGTCAAATTTCTCCAGAGTCTGTGGGAGCCCAAGAACGAAATCCATGGTAATACGATCCCACTTCCACTCTGGAATCTCAAGTCTCTGAAACAAATCGCCTGACCTCTGTTGCTCGTACTTCACCTGATAATTGCTCAAACACCGAGCCACATACTCTATTATATCTTTCTTCATTTGTCTCCATCAATAGTGCTGACTTAAATCCTGATATATCTTGGTGACACCTTCAAATTGGGCACACATATCATCTCCGCGAAGTGTGAGCCTTCTCAAGGATAGACTCATATAACCCATCCACATTGGGCACATATATCCGGCCCTACATCCGCAACACCCCATCATCTCTAATAGAAACCTCCTTAGCATCGCCGTGCTGCATTGTGTACTTAAGGGAAAGCAAATAGGGATCGTTATACTGACGCGCTCTAATGCGCTTATACAGAGAAGACCGAGAAACAACGCAAGCAAATATCACACCCCGAACTAAGGGTGCTCGACCGGCTTCAACCGAGATAACCCGACGAGCAAGCCTGTACATTACCTTTTACCCGAACATATTCACGATTAATAGTAAAACCCGATTCATTAATTAAATTATGAGGAGGATCAAGTAAACAACAACTCAAACTCATTATCAGTAGTTACATCATTAATAAGTTTCAACATATATACTCTTTCATAGTTTGAGGCTCCGTAGACATAGCGAGGGTGGTATGTTGGTATGGGGATAGTCAAATTGGTAATGTTGTAATTGTATCATACGTTCCACATCAAACTCTGAAAGAGTATATATGTTGAAACTCATTATCAGTAGTTACATCATTAATAAGTTTCAACATATATACTCTTTCATAGTTTGAGGCTCCGTAGACATAGCGAGGGTGGTATGTTGGTATGGGGATAGTCAAATTGGTAATGTTGTAATTGTATCATACGTTCCACATCAAACTCTGAAAGAGTATATATGTTGAAACTCATTATCAGTAGTTACATCATTAATAAGTTTCAACATATATACTCTTTCATAGTTTGAGGCTCCGTAGACATAGCGAGGGTGGTATGTTGGTATGGGGATAGTCAAATTGGTAATGTTGTAATTGTATCATACGTTCCACATCAAACTCTGAAAGAGTATATATGTTGAAACTCATTATCAGTAGTTACATCATTAATAAGTTTCAACATATATACTCTTTCATAGTTTGAGGCTCCGTAGACATAGCGAGGGTGGTATGTTGGTATGGGGATAGTCAAATTGGTAATGTTGTAATTGTATCATACGTTCCACATCAAACTCTGAAAGAGTATATATGTTGAAACTCATTATCAGTAGTTACATCATTAATAAGTTTCAACATATATACTCTTTCATAGTTTGAGGCTCCGTAGACATAGCGAGGGTGGTATGTTGGTATGGGGATAGTCAAATTGGTAATGTTGTAATTGTATCATACGTTCCACATCAAACTCTGAAAGAGTATATATGTTGAAACTCATTATCAGTAGTTACATCATTAATAAGTTTCAACATATATACTCTTTCATAGTTTGAGGCTCCGTAGACATAGCGAGGGTGGTATGTTGGTATGGGGATAGTCAAATTGGTAATGTTGTAATTGTATCATACGTTCCACATCAAACTCTGAAAGAGTATATATGTTGAAACTCATTATCAGTAGTTACATCATTAATAAGTTTCAACATATATACTCTTTCATAGTTTGAGGCTCCGTAGACATAGCGAGGGTGGTATGTTGGTATGGGGATAGTCAAATTGGTAATGTTGTAATTGTATCATACGTTCCACATCAAACTCTGAAAGAGTATATATGTTGAAACTCATTATCAGTAGTTACATCATTAATAAGTTTCAACATATATACTCTTTCAGAGTTTGATGTGGAACGTATGATACAATTACAACATTACCAATTTGACTATCCCCATACCAACATACCACCCTCGCTATGTCTACGGAGCCTCTATTAGATACAAAAGAGTACAATGATAATGCAGGTAACAAGGCTCCGACTATACCTCAAAATATGGTGATAAAACGAACAAAAGATACATGACCCCGAGTGAAGTGGGGTTCACCAAATTAGCCGGGAAAAGAGTGTAGTGCTATCGCTGATCAGTATTGCCTGCTGTGGAACCACCTACATCAATTAAAGATGCACCGTCCCCGGCAAAAGGGACGTTAGTACTGCTGAATAGTACTAGTATATATGACTAAACACTCTCTCAATGAAATTAGTAGTAATGCAATTAAGGAGAGTCATAATATAAGTTAAAGCCTCAAACAATTACCAAATATCACATTAGAGATAAGATAAATTTCAAATCAATTTCCAAATCTTAAGTTGGGAAATCTTTGGTACCGGTATACCACTATTCACAATCTCTATTACGATTTCCATCACAGTCACCACCATGTGTGCGACATGGCGTCCGATCAGACCCCGATCGGCTAGGACGTCTCATGCGAGACATCAACCAAATCACAATTCCAATTACCATTCTAACACAGTCACCACTATGTGTGCGGCATGGCATCCAATCATGACCCAATCGGCTAGGCCGTCTCATGCGAAACATCAACCAAATCACAATTTCAATTATAATTCTAACACAGTCACCACCATGAGTGAGACATGGCGTCCGATCAAGACCCGATCGGGTAGGCCGTCTTATATGAGACGTCACCCTTTTCTATCAATCACTGTGTTTCATATTTCTTGCACATATATTCATTTCATTGGCACCAATGCTCACAATTGTATTATTTCTCNTCTTGTTGATTATTGGATGTTACTTTTATGATGGATATCAGGTTGGAATGTCATGCCAATATGTGTTTTCATATTCTGGATTGTTTGAAGGTGTTTTAAGTATAGGGGATATGGTAAAAAGAATTGGGTTTTGGTTCCAATCCAAGCTTATTGCTCGTCGTGTTAAGTAGTAGNCGTGTTTCATATTACGTGATTCGTATTTCATGTTTCATATTTCATGCACACCTTTTTACTTTCAACCATCATCATGGACTTTACAACAACAAGGCATTTCTATTTCAAGACATTTAAGCATATATTTGAGTAAATAGGAGTTTTAGGCACATTACGATTTCATACACAAGCTTTCATTAGCATTCCTTTGAAACACAACTTGAGGTCAAGGCATTTAGATATGCAAGCCCTACTTTGAACACATTCTCAAATAGTAGTACAACATAATAAGAGCATTTTAATTACATATTGATCACGGATGTCTTTTGACACTAGCATATCTGGGTAATGAATTAACAATAAGCAACTCGGGACTTACATGGATATTATGAGGTTATATTTTAAGAGAATAGTTTAGCCAACATACCTTACTTGATCTTCCTTAACTCTAAATGTTTCAAAAATCTTAGAACCTTCAATCTATTTTAGAAAAATAGCAAACTGAACAAAAATTAGGAAATAGATCATTGTTCTAGCTCATTTGAGTATTTTATCAAGCACTAGGTGTTTATTAAGGTTTCAAGGTCATTTTATGGAGGATTCCTTCATCCCACAACCCATTCTTAACTATTTTAGCTCAANTGCAATTAAGGAGAGTCATAATATAAGTTAAAGCCTCAAACAATTACCAAATATCACATTAGAGATAAGATAAATTTCAAATCAATTTCCAAATCTTAAGTTGGGAAATCTTTGGTACCGGTATACCACTATTCACAATCTCTATTACGATTTCCATCACAGTCACCACCATGTGTGCGACATGGCGTCCGATCAGACCCCGATCGGCTAGGACGTCTCATGCGAGACATCAACCAAATCACAATCCCAATTACCATTCTAACACAGTCACCACTATGTGTGCGGCATGGCATCCAATCATGACCCAATCGGCTAGGCCGTCTCATGCGAAACATCAACCAAATCACAATTTCAATTATAATTCTAACACAGTCACCACCATGAGTGAGACATGGCGTCCGATCAAGACCCGATCGGGTAGGCCGTCTTATATGAGACGTCACCCTTTTCTATCAATCACTGTGTTTCATATTTCTTGCACATATATTCATTTCATTGGCACCAATGCTCACAATTGTATTATTTCTCTTTGCACATTTGCCGTGTTTCATATTACGTGATTCGTATTTCATGTTTCATATTTCATGCACAACTTTTTACTTTCAACCATCATCATGGACTTTACAACAACAAGGCATTTCTATTTCAAGACATTTAAGCATATATTTGAGTAAATAGGAGTTTTAGGCACATTACGATTTCATACACAAGCTTTCATTAGCATTCCTTTGAAACACAACTTGAGGTCAAGGCATTTAGATATGCAAGCCCTACTTTGAACACATTCTCAAATAGTAGTACAACATAATAAGAGCATTTTAATTACATATTGATCACGGATGTCTTTTGACACTAGCATATCTGGGTAATGAATTAACAATAAGCAACTCGGGACTTACATGGATATTATGAGGTTATATTTTAAGAGAATAGTTTAGCCAACATACCTTACTTGATCTTCCTTAACTCTAAATGTTTCAAAAATCTTAGAACCTTCAATCTATTTTAGAAAAATAGCAAACTGAACAAAAATTAGGAAATAGATCATTGTTCTAGCTCATTTGAGTATTTTATCAAGCACTAGGTGTTTATTAAGGTTTCAAGGTCATTTTATGGAGGATTCCTTCATCCCACAACCCATTCTTAACTATTTTAGCTCACAAATCTCCCTATATCTCATGATCAATCATGCATGAAAAATAAGCCACTCCCATACCCCTGAATTATCTTACTACTTGCTCATTTATAGTTAAATTTAGAAATTAAGAGATAGGGTGTAGAATCTGACCTCTAGGATGACGACCTAGTGTGCTTCCCTTGTTAATTCTTCCAAGATTTTGAGTATGATTTGGGGAATAATTGATTGAGAAACTCTCTCCCTCTCTCCAAATATCAAGTTCTCCCTTTAGAAATTGTCCATAGGGTCTAAATAACGAAATGGGGTCGGGTTATAAAAACAAAAAATGAAGCTCCGAAATGGGATATGCGGTCGCATATGCTACCGCATAATGCTTCTGCGGTCCACGAAATGGCCCTCCGGAACTGGGCTGGTCTGCCCCACTCTGCGGCTGTTATGTACTCCGCAGACCAGTTCTGCTGTCGCATAATGCACCATAGAATCTCCCTCCAAACATTTTCCTTGTTGGTTGTGCGATCAGTGTGTGGCCCGTGAAATCATTTTGTGATCACATAATGAGCCGCGAAATGACATCAAAAAATGGCCCAAATGACTGCCTCACTCTACGGCCATTCTACGGCCTTAAGAGTGATTCTGCGACCGCATAATAGGCCATAGAAATGCCCATTTCTGCCAAATATATTCCTCCAACTATCATTAACACATACGCCTGCTTCGACACCATGAAACCTCGGGTTCTTTTAGGAAAGGTTTTACGGGGTCTTACAGCAAGAACCCGGCTAGGGTCCGAAAAAGCTAGTCTCGCAAATTGATTAGCAAAGCATGAACATCCATAGCTAGTGATCTCTCTGCGGCCGCAAAATATGCTAAATTGCCCATACTCTGAGACCTTGTACTCAAGGAATGGACCACCACATTGGCCTTATCGGGATGATACAAAATGGTGATCTCATAGTCTTCCAGCAACTTTAACAATCTTTGCTACTCGAAATTAAGGTTCTTCCGCTTGAACAGATATTGGAGACTCCGGTGGTCGGTATAGACCTCACATGGAACATANTTGTTTTTATGGACTTTGGGAAAGAAAGGAAAACAAGGGAGATGCTGCCCATTTTAATAATAAATAAGCTTGCCTTTCGTTGTACNCCACCACATTGGCCTTATCGGGATGATACAAAATGGTGATCTCATAGTCTTCCAGCAACTTTAACAATCTTTGCTACTCGAAATTAAGGTTCTTCCGCTTGAACAGATATTGGAGACTCCGGTGGTCNGTTGCATCTTTCGTAGCTTAACGATAGCATTATTATCGTTGTTGTAGATTAAAGTGCGATGACATTATTTCAACATGGTCATTGGATAAAATGTGATAAGNTAGTATAGATATTGCATCCAAATCATCAATGCGTGAACAATAGATACCACTTCTAAGTCATGCATATGGTAATTCTTTTCACGAACCCTTCAACTGTCGAGACGCGTAGGCAATCNTTTCACAAATGACTCTATTCTTAGAAGTAATAGGGATGCCTATGTTCTTGATTCCCGCTGTGTCTTGTTATTATACCGTCTTCTCATGGGTATCAGAAAATACATAAGTTGATAAATTATATTTCACGATATTAAACGAAGGCATATTTATATTATAACATTCCGAGAGATCTTATTGACTTATTCATTATGCATTGCATTAATATATATATGTACATTGACCATGACCAGATGACGTTATATATGTGTATATTATATGTATATGTANAAAGATGCAGCAATAGATGAGAATCCCTAAGGGTGCTTGTAATCTAAGGGAAGCTTTGGTTCGAGATTTTTCTAATTATTTAAGGTAAGTATAACACTCTATTTCATGGGATTAAGCTGATATATGTGTTGGTTAAGTTATTTGGATNTATGAAGATTTCATGATTACTGAGCTATTCAGACTTACAAATTGAGTCTTTTACTCCATGTTTCTTTCACGTCTTTTATATATTTCTTTTCATACCTTACATCATCAGTACATGTCACTCCCCGAACTCGAGTAGCGCGACCGGTGCTCAACCGAGTGAACCCGACCGAGCAATCCTATTAGACNAAATAGGAGAATAAGTAACCACATAATACCTAGAAGTTGTCCATATTGTTGTAATATCTTGTTGATTATTGGATGTTACTTTTATGATGGATATCAGGTTGGAATGTCATGCCAATATGTGTTTTCATATTCTGGATTGTTTGAAGGTGTTTTAAGTATAGGGGATATGGTAAAAAGAATTGGGTTTTGGTTCCAATCCAAGCTTATTGCTCGTCGTGTTAAGTAGTAGTTCTGTTGGTGATATTTGTGCACTTGTTGTTATATAGGGCGAATTGTGTTGTTGGGTTGTTTGTTGTGTTGTGGTGCTTAAAGTATATAGTTGAAGGTCATATGTGATCTTGTTGTTTTTATGGACTTTGGGAAAGAAAGGAAAACAAGGGAGATGCTGCCCATTTTAATAATAAATAAGCTTGCCTTTCGTTGTACCATAGTTGCATCTTTCGTAGCTTAACGATAGCATTATTATCGTTGTTGTAGATTAAAGTGCGATGACATTATTTCAACATGGTCATTGGATAAAATGTGATAAGGTATGTTAAGTCTATCTATTCTTTCCTTTTGGCATGATCCATATGATACAAACAAAATGAGCACACATGCAATTTTCACAAATGACTCTATTCTTAGAAGTAATAGGGATGCCTATGTTCTTGATTCCCGCTGTGTCTTGTTATTATACCGTCTTCTCATGGGTATCAGAAAATACATAAGTTGATAAATTATATTTCACGATATTAAACGAAGGCATATTTATATTATAACATTCCGAGAGATCTTATTGACTTATTCATTATGCATTGCATTAATATATATATGTACATTGACCATGACCAGATGACGTTATATATGTGTATATTATATGTATATGTAGTGTGGGTAAAGGTTACGGTGTAATATACGCACCAACCACCTGATCAGCTGGCATACGCTTATGATTTCGCGCACTAAGACTGAGATGATATGATGGGATGCCCTCAGAGGCTTGATGATGTTATGTACGCATATACCTATGCATGGTATGACATTTATACCCATATACATGACACTATGAAGATTTCATGATTACTGAGCTATTCAGACTTACAAATTGAATCTTTTA
>AWOL01S0027940.1:34804-60955 GCA_000715115.1 Nicotiana otophora | reverse complement strand
TTACTGTGGTTATTCCTTGTGATTTGGTCCCATATTTTTCCTGTGATTTTAAAGTTCTTGAGTTGATTTACTTGTCAAACTTTGTATTATTGCCATTGTTGTTGTTGTATTTGTTGTGGTGATGCACGAGGTTTCTGCCATGTGGTTGTTATTATTGTGATGCACGAGGTTTCTGCCGTGCGGTTGTTGTTATATGGTTGCACGAGGTTTCTACCGTGCTATTGTTACTATTGATATTTTCACATGCGGCATGACAAGGTGGGATATATAGATGTATGGGTTGCGCATGTGGAGAGACAAGGTGGGAACATTATTATGCACGTGTAGCGAGACAAGGCGGGCAATTATGTTACTATTGCACAAGTAGCGAGACAAGGTGGGCTGTGTCAGGGATTGATTTGTGATGATTTATGGCCTGGGGGCATTCTTGTTGTTGGTATTTTGTGTAGTGGTATACATACCTGTGTGAGTTTTATCTTGTGAAAGTTGTGAGAAAATATTCTACGTGTTGTCCGTTCTTCTTCTTCCTTATGCTTATTTGCTGGTATGGACTATGTTAGGACACTTGCACAAGCATACACGTAGTTAAGCGCTCTTATCGGATAAGAGGTGTTCTTGATATTGTTGAGCATAGATGCTCACCCTTGTTTACTTTCCTTCTATGTGAGAATGGCTCTATTGGCACGTAAGTCGTCATGTAGTTATGAGGTGTTATGAGGGCACATGATGCCAAGTGTTAGGGTTCAGTTATTGAGACCAGTGAGATTGTAAATTGTTCGAGGTTCGGTACCTCGTGGAATTGTTGACTAAAACCTGATGTAAACGCGGTTGTAATTACTGAGTTATTACTTGTCCTTGCTGTATTCGTGATTCCAGATTTAGGTTGTGTTCCATTCACTTTGTCTGCATCATTTTCATGATATTCCGCTAATACTTGTTGTTTCTTGCTATAATGCCATCACTGTATTGTGAGCCATATTGCATAGTCTTTATGTAGACATGATACTTTTGTTATTCATGTACTTATATCTGTTCGCTTTATTAGACCAGTGGGTGTCTTGACTGTTCCTCGTCACTACTCCACCGAGGTTAGTCTTGATACTTACTGGGCACCACTGTGGTGTGCTTATGCTACTCTTCTGCATATTTTTGTGCAGATCCAGGTACTTGTTCGTTAGCTAGCTGTGTGGACTGTTGCTGTGGAGACTTAAGGTAAACCTGTTGCTGCGTTTGCAGGCTTCAGAGTCACCTTCTAGTTTTTCTTTTGCACTGTTTATACTTATTTCTGGACAGTTGTATTTAGAAGTTTTCTAGCAAACACTCTGTAGAGATTATGACTTGTACTACCAGTTTTGAGAATTTTAAGAGATTGTATTTAAATAATGTTGTTGTTTTAATTATTGTTAGGCTTACCTAGTCCCTAAGACTATGTGCCGTCACGATACCCAATAGGGTCATGACACATTGTCATTAAATTTGGAAATTGTTAAAAATGGTTAATAGATATAGATAATGTTGGCTTGCCTAGAAGTGAAATGGGTGTCATAACGGTCCCGAGGGTTGTGACAAGTTGGTATCATAGCACCAGGTTGCATAGGTCTCACGAGTCATGAGCAAGCTTAGTAGAGTCTGGAGGATCGGTATAGAGACGTTTGTACTTATCTTCCAGATGCTATGGAGTTTAGGAAAAATAAATTCTCTTCTTTCTTTCTCTATCATGCTGTTTATTTCAATTACTTTGAACGTTCTACTCTAGTTCTCTCTTAGAAGGTGAGAACTCGCACATCGTCTATAGTCGGGCAGGAGCCAGAGCCCCCTGTTGCAGCCACTACTAGGGGTAGGGGTCAGGGCCGAGGCAGGGGCAGAGCTCAGCCTAGAGTACGAGCAGCAGCAACACCCACGGTGGAGCCTCAACCTGACCATGAGGAGGAGATCTAGTTCAAACCTCACCAGTTGGATCCGCTCAGGTCCCAGAGGGATTCATAGCCACTCTCATACTTCAGGACGCTCTAGTTCACTTAGTTGGACTCATGGAGAGTGTGGCTCAGACCAGAGCATTTTCTATGGCACCAACATCTCTCAGGCTGAGGGAGGAACACAGACTCCTGCCACTCACACTCTGGAGCAGTTTGCTCCCTTGTATCAGACTTCGGTTTCTCCAGCAATTGGAGTAGCTCAGCCTGTAGTTGCTACATAGCCCGAGGAGAGGCCTGCGATGTCTTCTGAGGGATTGATAAGGTTTGACAAGTTCACCAAGATCTTTCCTATTCATTATAGCAGTGCACCCTCCGAGGACCCATATGATTACTTGGACTGTTGCCACGAGGTGTTGCGCAACATGGGTATCGTTCAAACCAATGTGGTCGACTTTGTAGTGTTCCAGATGACCGACTCTGCCAAGAGGCGGTGGTAGGATTTTGAGCGTAGCAGACCAGTCGGTTCACCTTCACTTACTTGGGATCAGTTTTCACAGCTATTTCTAGAGAAGTTTATTCCTTTCACTCTGAGGGAGGAGTACCGTAGGCAGTTTGAGCGCTTGCAGTAGGGTGGCATCACCGTCACCCAGTTCGAGACCAGATTTATGGACGTGGCCAGTCATCCTAATCAAAAATGATAAAATGTAGTATTTTGCACATTATTTAGCTCTTAGGCAATTTATTGATAATTATTCCTATTTCCACAAAATATAGGAATTTTTATCATTTTATTGTAATTAGTTAAATACTACAATTTTGTGAATTTTTTTAAAATTTAAATAATTTATTGATAATTGTCCTTTTTTCAAATATTAGGATATTCTATCAATTTATTTTCCTTTAAAAAATAAAATAACAATTACTACGTGATCATAATAGTTATAATTGTAAATAAATACTACAAGATTTCTTGATAAAATAAATATTTTTCTTATATAACACAGTCTACTAAATATACGGGAGACAATAGAATTAATTTAAAATACAGATTCAGTCCAGTCAAATTAATGTCCTGTCAATATCCGACGTGACATGATATTCGATTTGACTAGACACTTGATGTGACACGTCAACGGATGTGACACTACATCTTTTACTTTTTATTGACCACATATTTTTAATTTGCATTGTCTTTTATTTTTTGGTCAAATGAAGACCATACATTTTACATATGTACTTGTTATAAAATATCTACACACTATACTCCACCTTCTAGGGGTGGACATCGGTCGGTTCGGTTATGAATATTATCAGTTTAGCGTATCGGTTATCGATTTACAAATATGATAAACTGATAACCGAACCGATAAGATATCGGTTATCGGTTAATCGGTTATCGATCATTAACGGTTCGGTTATCGGCTTACCCGATAAGATAACTCAATCAAGAGGTAAAAAGCATGATATGAAACGCACATGAACTGAACTATTATTGAATTTGGCAACAACAAAGGAATATGTCCACTGTCCAGATATCAAAAGATGTCAGCAAACAACTAAATGCTTTAACTCTAATTAAACGAATTAAATACAGAACATCGAAAACCAACGCACAAGACGTTTCTCATAATTTTAGTTCTTATCTCGAATTAAATCCAAAACAACCTCAAACAATAAGTTAGGAAATCCAAAAACAGTGACCCAAAAAATAATGAAGAAAATGGAATTGTAAAGTGATGAAGAAAATCATAAACTTACCCGAAATTGCCGATTGAGAAGTGAGAAAAGAAACTGGCCGGTCGTACATATAGGCTGTACCATAGTCGTCATGAGCTCACAAAATGAAAATCAAAAATAAAGTATTATAAAACATGAGCACAAAATAAATAATTGAAAACAATCAAAAACCCTATATTTTTATTATTGAAATCTACTGTAAAACTCAAAAGAAAGGAACAAAATTTGTTCTTAAGAAAGAAGTAATTAAATTTTAAATTCTGAAAAACAAACTTACGCTAAGATTCTATGAATGTGGTTTGTACTTTGCATTTTGAAGAAGAACTGATGAAGAATTGAATCAATTGATGACTGAACTCTGAAGAGTGAACCGTGAAACTTGATATCTTGAATGCGGCTGGGAAAATTGGGAGAAAAAGAGAGAATGAAGCCCTAGATGTATTTATATACTTAAGGGTAAAATCATAATTTTATTAAATCTTATTGGATTATCGGTTAACCCGTTAAGAAAATTGACAAATCGAGGCACGAATCGATAACCCAATAATAAAAATAAAATACTAAACTGTTACTGAACCGTTAACCCAATAACCCGATATCGATACCCCAATAAGCTTTTTTCGATTTGGGCTATTGGTTATACCCGATATATGCCCCGCCCTAACACCTCCCCCCTTCATATTAGATTTTTCCCCCAAAAAACCCTAATATATTAGGAAGCTCTCATATCTCTCATCAATATATTCTTAAAAGAAGAGGGAAAATCTCTCTGCTTAAGCCAAGTGGCAGCCTAGAAAAAAGTCACATGGTATAAGCAGTTAATAATTAGTTCTTTAGTTAATAATTAGTTATTGGTTATTATTTTTTAATTTAAATATCTATAAAATAATAAAATAAAATATTTTATAATAAAAAAAAAATAAAATATTGTACATTCAAATTGGAGAGTAGTTTCAAGTTGGAGTTTTTAAATTATTTTAAAATACAAAAATAAAAAACTGCCAATTAACAAAGTCCACATGGCATAAGTAGTTAATAATTAGTTATTTAGTTAATAATTAGTTATTGATTGTTATTTTTTAATTTAATTATCTATAAAATAAAAAAAATTAAAATAAAAGTTGTCCATTCAAATTGGAGAGTTGTTTTAAGTTGGAGTTATTAAATTATTTTAAAATAAAAAACTAAAATTTTAAAAAACAAATAAAAAATTGCCAATTTAAAATTTCTTTGTTGTTTAAATAATTTTTATTTTCTTTTTAAAAATATAAAGCTTATTTATTCAGAAAATATTATTGAGTATAATAGCATAAAATATAATGAAGGCCATATGAAAACATGAAATACTATATATTAGGTAATGTAATAACAATAGTTAAAAATTTAAAAACATTTAAAATTATAAATATAAGGGAAAGATGATTTGAACTTGAGATTAAATTAAAATTATGGTAAAAATGCTCAAACTATGAAAAATTAAAGTTTTACTAGATAAAGAAAAAACAAATATCCATTCAAATTGGAGAATAGATTCAAATTGGAGTTTTTAAATTATTTTAAAATTAAAAAGTAAAATAAAAACAAATAAAAAACTGCCAATTTAAAATTACTTTATTTATTTAATAGTTTTTGTTTTTCTCTTTAAAAATAAAAACCTTATTTATTCAGAAAATATTATTGAGAATAATATAATAAAATATAAAATACAATGAAGGCCACATGAAAACATGAAATACTAGAACGCTCAAAATACAATGAAGACCACTTGAGATTAGATTAAAATTATGGTAAAAACGCTCAAACTATGGATAGGACCGCAAAATTAATGTTTTACTGGATAAAGAAAAATAATAATAGGATACCAAATTAAAATATTAAGAATACAAAATAAATGTCTCATGTAGATAATTTAGTAACGAAAATAAAAGTTAAACTTGAAACTAAAAGAGAAAGAAATTTTAATTACACGTGATATAAACTAATTATAAGAAAATACAATATATTTAAAATTTGCTAATTAAAAATAAAATGTGATATTGCATATTTTGATTACTGGTAAAATACTAATATAAAAAACTAATTAAATTTTCATAATAGGGTTAAAAATATATAAAGAAGAAAATAAAGGGAGTGTGAGAATATTTATAATTTGAATTAGTTTAACGATAAGTATATTAAATAATTAAATAATACTCAAAAATATTTGATGATAGATTTAAATGATGAAAGAGTTTTAAGTAAGAGGATAAAAGTAAAACAAATTATTAATTTTTAGGAATAAAACAATTATATTTATATATGATTTTATCAAAAGGGTAATAAGCAAAATATTAAGTCAATTAGTAAGTTAATAAAAGATCACATGACAATTTAACAATGTTAGGTAATGAATAATGCAATAACTATAAGCAAAGATTAAAGAGACATTTATTTTATCGTGAAAAGGTAGAAGGATAAGACTTATTCGATTTTGAAGTAAAATATAAAGTGGTAGGAAGAATTTTGTTAAAATAATATGCTCAAACAAGACAAATTACAACGTGATATGTTTAGTACTCTTTAATATCGACCACGGAATAAATGTAAGTACTAAGATTGTGAGGATCCAAAATGTCATCTTTAAATTTAATAATTAATTTTATGTCCTAAGACATCAAAAATTACTATTTATCATTCCTCAACTTGCGTGCATAGTCCGTAAAATTTTTCGGAAAGTTTTTATGTGAAAAATGGATTAAAATATGAATTAGAGCTTTAAAACTCAACTAAGTTGACTTTGGTCAATATTTTGAGCAAACGGACTCGGATCAGTATTTTGACAGTTCCGATAGGTCTGTATCGTGATTTGGGACTTGGGCGTATGCCCGAAATCAAATTTCGAGGTCCCTAGCCCGAGATATGAAATTTTGATGAAAAATTAAACGTTTAAATTTAAATAGTGACCAGATGTCTAATTATGTGCAAACGACCCCGGAATAGAATTTTGATGATTCCAACAGCTCTGTATGATGATTTTAGACTTAGGAGCGTGACCGAAATTTTATGTGAAAGTCCGTAGTGAAATTAGTCTTGAAATGACTAAAATAGGAATTTAAAGTTTGGAAGTTTGACCGGGGAGTTGACTTTTTGATATCGGGGTTGGAATCCAATTCTGAAAATTTTTACAGCTCCGTTATGTCATTTATGACTTGTGTGCAAAATTTGATTTCAATCGGATTTGATTTGATAGGTTCCGGCATCGAATGTAGAAGTTAAAATTTTTTAGTTTTATTAAGCATGAATTGGGGTATGATTTGTGGTTTTAGCATTGTTTGATATGATTTAGAGGTTCGTCTAAGTTCATATGATGTTTTAAGACTTGTTGGTATATTTAGTTGAGTTCCCGAGGGCCTCGGTTGAGTTTCGAATGGTTCACGGATCAAAACATTGTACTTAAACAGCTGCTGCAATTTTTCTCTTCTGCTGGAAATTCTGGGCTTTGATCGAGCCCAAGATCGATCTCCCATGATCGAACTCCCTGATCTAGCTCCCAAGATCGAGCTCCCATGATCGAGCTCCCTGATCGAGCTCCCGAGATCGAGCTCCCATGATCGAGCTCTCATGATCGAACTCCCTGGTCGAGCTCCCAAGATCGAGCTCCCATGATCGAACTCCCTGATCGAGCTCCCAAGATCGAGCTCCCATGATCGAACTCCCTGATCGAGCTCCCAAGATCGAGCTCCCTGACCGGGGTCCCCTGATCGAGCTCCCTGATCGGACTCCCTGATCGAGCTCCCTAATCGAGCTCCCTGATCGGACTCGACAGATCTGTAAGTTATAAAAACAGAGGCATTCAGCCCATTTGCCTTTTTTGACAAACTTGAGCTTGAGCAGATGCGACTTTTGACAGATTTTCAAGGAAAAATATTTGGGGTAAGTGATTCCAACTCGGATTTGGTCTATATACACAAATATATCATTGTTTTCACCATTTAATTAGTGTTTTGAGAATGAAATTTGAATTTTTTTAGAAATCTCATAGAAATGAATTTTTGAGATTTCGGTATCGATTCAGAGTCGAATTTGAGTGAAACTGGTATGGTTGGACTCGTAATTGAATGGGTTGTCAGATTTCATAATTTTCGCCGGATTCCGAGATGTGGGCCCCACGGACGAATTTTTAATTAATTTCGAAATTTTTATTGAAAATGTAGTATTTCTTATAGAATTGATTCCTATAAATTTTAGTGATTGTATCGAATTATTTATGGTTAGATTCGAGCCGATCAAAGTTGGATAATCGAGGAAAGGGCCTTCTAGTAGATTAAATTGGAACAAATTGAGGGAAGTCTCTTGTCTAATCTTGTGAGGGGAAAATTTGCCCCATAGGTGATTAAATTAAAAAATTATTGCTAATTGCGGGGGATACGTACGCATGAGGTGACGAGAGTCCGTACGTAGCTACTATTAATGCTCAAGTCTGGATAGTTTAGGACTCAAAGCATGAATTACTTGTGCAAATTGTATTGTTTATTAATTAAAATATTTGATGTATATATTGTGAATTGTTATGAAAGATAGAAAATTATGAAATTTTCATATGCTTAATTTTTGTTTAGATAAATTAATTGTTGAAATAAATTGTTATCCTCTCGAATAAATTTTATAATAAATACTCTTATTCCGGAGGTACATAAGAAAATGTCCTCCTTTCTTGTGGATCGGGCCGAATGCCTCAGCAAGATAGATGCATCTATGGATCGTGCCGCACGTCCCTCGGCAGTGTACACCATATTCTGGATCGGGCCGAACGACCTCGACAGAAATCGTACTTAATAATAATAATAATTACAGGATACTTTGATAGTTTATTGTAGCTTGTGAAGCTAATTGATAAATTTGAAAATCTTTGAAATTTAAGGATTATTATCCCTGTTAGCTGAGGATTTATTGTTATTTATGTAAATGAGATTAACTGATAAACTGGAAATTTATTGGAATTGAAGGAATTTAGTTAATATACTGAGAATTGTTGCATTTGAAGGAATTTAATTATTTGTGCTGGTTAAATAAGTTATTGTTATATTCTGTGAATCATGCTGAATTATATATTTTAGTTTTATATCAATTATTATTATTGACCCGTAGTGAGTGTCAAAGTCGGTCATCTCGTCTCTATCACTTCGAGATTAGGCTTGATACTTACTGGGTACACGTTGTTTACGTACTCATACTACACTTGCTGCACTTTTTGTGCAGGACCTGAGGCAAATACTAGTGGGGGACCTACTGTCTTACACCTACGTTATCGAGGGGCATAGTGGTGAGCTACCTTTCTGAGCCGTTCTGCAGCTACTAGTGTCTCTCCTTATATTGTTTTTTTTTTTATTTTGTCTATTTTTATTTTAGACAGTATTTCAGATTNCATCTCGTCTCTACCACTTCGAGATTAGGCTTGATACTTACTGGGTACACGTTGTTTACGTACTCATACTACACTTGCTGCACTTTTTGTGCAGGACCTGAGGCAAATACTAGTGGGGGACCTACTGTCTTACACCTACGTTATCGAGGGGCATAGTGGTGAGCTACCTTTCTGAGCCGTTCTGCAGCTACTAGTGTCTCTCCTTATATTGTTTTTTTTTTTATTTTGTCTATTTTTATTTTAGACAGTATTTCAGATTTTGTATAATCTACTAGATGCTCATACACTTGTGCCACCAGGTCTTGGGACACACATTGGTAGAATTTGGTATTTTATTATTTTCTTGGATTAAAAGTTTGATCAATATACGTTTAATTTATCAGTTGGCTTGCCTAACTGTAATGTTGGGCACCATCACGACTTATAGGTGAAATTGGGTCGTGACAAAGATCAAGAATATTACAGATATAAAAAGAAAATATGTTATCCAGTACGAGATATGAGAAATAGTTTCATGTCCTGTTTCTTAATTGATATATAATGATTATATGTAATTTTTATCCGGAGGATTTAAATTTTAAGGTAAATTGCATATAATTCAAGTAACCCAATTTAATATTTGTGTCCGCGTATCGCGCGAGTACTAATACTAGTTGTTAGAGAGTCCTGAGCCGCCAGCACTTTCTCTCTAACGTCCCTCTCTCTTCTCTTGGAGCCACTGCTGCGTCGCCGCCGTCTATGGCGAAGTGGCCTGCGACCTCCTCTCTCCTCCCTCAGTTTTGCGCTGCCCTCGCCGATCGCCGGTAATCAGCCATGGCCAAATCGACCCTCGCTACTCGTTTTCTTCTCCCTGATGCCGCTGCTTTGTTTTATATGCCGTTGGTCCGGTGCTCTTCGCCGTGGAAGCGGTGGCATGTGGTGGTTATATAGTTATAAGACCGGATCTGGCCAGAGATGGGACTTCAACGGAAAATGGCCCTGAAATCTGAAGTCCAACGACTTCTATTGTTCTCTTCTCCTTTGTGTTTCCATTTTACAAATCAATGGAAAAATCAAAGACACCACCGCTGGCCACCAGTGTTCGCCGGAAAACAAATGGTGTCCTGGCCAGATTTGTATTTGCTGGCGACCTTCCAACGGTTTACTGTCGTCTGTTTGGTTCTATTGCCGACGACCTTTGTTTGGTTGCTGTTGCTGCTTACTTTCTTTGCATTGTTATGCCTTGTTCAAATTTTTGTTGCATTTGGTTACTCACTAAGTTTCATGCTAAAGTCCAATATTGGCTCTATTTGGAATGTTACCACTGCCCGTGCTTATTGACTTTGAAACAGATGTTGCGCTTTGTGGTTTGTTGTCTAAGACTATGTATATGATGAAGTTTCTCGGCATCTTTTGATATTCTGCTTTTGCCTTAATCGTTGGCATGAGACTAATGTTATTAGTTTGATGAGTTTGGTGTCTTCTGGGAAGATATACTCACTGTGTCTCCGTAAATATTGTATTGACTGTCATTATGAGTTTTGAACGGATAATACAGTGATGAATCCTTATGGATTTGCATGAAGGCCGATGATAATAGAATTTTTGAGGCCTTGTGATGATTTTTGACCGATAAAGGACGGGACATGTAACGACCCGACTGGTCGTTTCATTTTCTAGATCTCTGTTCCCCTAATTAAGACTTTCCGTACGTGCTTTTACTGTTTTATGACTTGCGGGGATGATTAGTTCGGGTTTGGAAGGGTTCGGGTTGAAATCCGAATACTTAGTTCCTTAATATTGGCTTAAAATAGTTAAGTTTGACTTGAGTCAACGTTTTGAGTAAACGACATCGGAACCGGGATTTGACGGTCCCAATAAATTCGTATGATGATTTTGGACTTAGGCGTATATTCGGATCGGGTTTCGGATGATCCGGGAGCTTTTTGGCGCATGATATTGAAAGCTGGCGTATTGAAGGTTTTCAAGTTCTTTAAATTTGGTTTGAAATAGGTTTTGGTATTATCGAAATCCGTTTGGGATTCCGAGCTTGAGAATAGTTCCATACGGTGATTTATGACTTGTACGCAGAATTTGGTGTCATTCCGAGAAGTTTAGGTATGTTTCGGTGCATTCAGAGTAAGTTGGAAAAACTTGAAGTCCATAAGTTGATTTGATTTGGTTTGGGGTTCGATTCTTAGTTTTGATGTTGTTTTACGCGTTCCGGGGGTTCGAGTGAGTCTGTTTTATGTTTATGAACTTGTTGGTATGTTTGGGCGGGGCTTCGGGGGCCTCAGGTGCTATTCGGGCAATGTGCGGAACTTGTTTTGACTTGGGAGCACTGCTGAAGCAGCATTAGTTCTGGTGCGTTCGCACCTGCGAGAGACTAGCCGCAGGTGCAAGCCATTGTGCGCAAAAGCGGCTTGGGAGTAGGCTGGCTAGAGTCCGCAGAAGCGAAGCTTCTTCCGCTGAAGCGGACTCGCTTTTGCGAGGGAGGAATCGCGGATGCAGAGGGAGGCATCATGACGTAGGTTGCAGGTGCGCGAGGCGAGCCGCAGAAGCGGACTCGCATGTGTGAAGTTTATCCGCAGTTGCAACCAGTGTTGGTTCGTACGTGTTCCGCAGGAGCTGATAATTTTCCGCAGAAGCGGCGAAGCTTCCGCAGGTGCGAAACCACTGAAGGCAGTGGGGTTCATTTAATGTCGAGACTTAGGCATTTTGGTTCATTTCTTTCACTTCTTGGACGATTTTAGAGCTCTTTGAAGAGGGGTTTTCACCTAAATCTTTGAGGTAAGTAATTTCTATACAACATGAGTTTAATACATACATTTTGGGTAGATTCTTAACAAATAAATTATAGAAATTGTGGGTTTAGTTGAAAAACCTAGGTTTTGATAAAAATGGGATTTAACCACGAAAATGAGTATGGAATTAGGCAGAAATTATATATTTGAGTTCGTAAGGTTATGAATAACATTTATCCTCGAAATCTTTTGGAATCCAAGCACATGGGCCCGGGGGTGAATTTTAGGGATCTTCCAATTTGGGTTGGATAATTTCTCAAATGGCTAAATTATGAACTTGTGAGTGTGTATTGATTAATTTAAATAATATTTGGCTAGTTCCGAATTTATTTACACCAATTTGAGGCTTTAGAGCGGATTTGTGGACCGGAAGTGAGCTTGAGAATGAGCTAAATCTCTTGCCTAACCTTGTAAGAGGGAACTCATCCCCTTAGGTGTACTTTTGTTGTGTATTACTTGTGTGGGGTGCTACGTACGCACGAGGTGACGAGAGTCCATATGTAGCTATATTCCATAATATGTCCGGGTAGTCTTAAATCCACATCATGCTTTAATTGTATTATTGTATTTATTATGCATATTAATTATCTTGAATTGTAACGACCCGACCGATTATTTTGCTGTCTAGAACCCCGTTCCCCTAATAAGACTTCCCGTACATGCTTTTACTATTTTATGACTTGCGGAGATGGTTAGTTCGGAATTTGGAAGGGTTCAGGTTGAAATCGGAACACTTGATTCCTTAAGGTTGGCTTAAAAGACCAAGTTTGACTTCGGTCAATATTTTTGAGTATGATGATTTCGGACTTAGACGTATGTTTGAATCGGGTTTTGGATGACCAGGAAGCATTTCAGCGCCTAATAGAGAAAGTTGGTTCTTAATAGTTTTAAAAGTTCTTTAAATTTGGTTTGGAGCGGGTTTTGGTGATATCGAGGTCCAAACAGAATTTCGAGATCGGGAATAGTTCTATAATGTCATTTAAGATTTGCACATAAAATTTGGTGTCATTCCGAGTAGTTTAAGTACGTTTCGGCACATTGGAAGTAAATTGAAGAACTTGCAGTTCTTAAGTTTGATTCAATTGGTTTTGGGGTGCGATTCTTAGTTTTAATATTTTTTCGGGCATTCCGAGAGTTCGAGCGAGTCCGTTTTATGATTCCAAACTTGTTGGTATGTTCGGGCAGGTCCCCGGGGGGCCCCGAGTGTCAATCGGATGAGGCTCAGACCGAGATGAGAATTTGGAGCAACAGCTGATGCAACAGATCTGTCAAAACCGCACCTGCGCTTGGTTAGCCGCATGTGCGAGCTCGCAGGTGCGGGCCAAGCCTCGCAGAAGTGGCCAAAGGAGGGCAGCCCAGGTTCCACAGATGTGGCCCATCCTCCACAGAAGCGGGACCACAGAAGCGGGTACCCGTCCGCTGAAGCGATCCAAGCCGGCCCAGTGAATTCCGCAGAAGCGGTCCCTTGTCCGCAGAAGCGAGGGAGCAGGTGCGGCCCTATGACCGCAGGTG
Organism: Nicotiana otophora; assembly: GCA_000715115.1. Lineage (NCBI taxonomy): Eukaryota > Viridiplantae > Streptophyta > Magnoliopsida > Solanales > Solanaceae > Nicotiana > Nicotiana otophora. Next base: position 47,603 of record AWOL01S0027940.1, on the reverse strand, counting down.
CGAAAACCGCTGGAGGCAGTGAGCCTCATTTATTATGGGTTAGGACCATTTTTATAACATTTTCTTCTACTCTTGGGCAATTTGAGAGCTTCTAAGGAGGGAATTTCGACCTAGTTTTGTGAGGTAAGTAATTTCTTTTAAAATTGAGTTTAGTACATATATTATGGGTAGATTTGCACATAAAAATTGGTAGAAATCATGGGTTGAGATGCAAAACCTAGGGCTTAATAAAAAATAAGATTTTATCACGAAAATGATTATAAAACTTAGTAAAAATCATATATTATGTTCCTAAGGTTATGTGTAATAACTTTCTTTAAATATTTTCGGAATCCGGGCGGGTGGGCCCGGGGGTAAATTTTAGGAATCTTGCAATTTTGGTTGGGTAATCACTTTAATAGTGGAAATATGAATTTTTGAGCACAGATTGATCGATTTATATAATGTTTGGCTAGTTCCGAGTCGTTTGGCATCAAATTTGGAGGTTTGAGCGCATTCTTGAATTGGGAAGTAAGCTTTGAGATGAGATAAGTCTTTTTTCTAACCTTGTAAGAGGGAACTTACCCCATAGGTGAACTTAATTAATATATGTTGTTATTTGTGGGGGCTACGTACGCACGAAGTGACGAGAGTCCGTACATAGCTACTATTCCTATTTATGCCCGGATAGTTTTAGGTTTATACCATGCTTATGGATACCGTTATTTGATTATATTTGTTAACTGTATCAAATGGAAGTGAGTTGAGGATTTTTAAGGATTTAAAAGCTTCAAATCGAATTGTCTTTATTTTGAAAAGAATCAAGAAATGGTTATGATTTATTAATAAATTTATATTTGACTGCCTCGCATGTATGATTTGCGAGCGGGGTAATAGATGCATCTATGGTTCGTGCCATTCGACCCTCGGCAGTGCACAATTTACATTTATGTTGGATCGGGCCAAACTTCCTCGGTGGTATTCGTGTGTGATAATAGAACTGAAAGTTCCTTTCATAGTCTGTATAAATTCATTATTTGTGTGATCATATGTTTTAAAGGAAAGGAAGTGATTCAAGCTCTTAAATATTTCTGAAGACTTGTTCAGTTATTTCTTGTTCTGAGTGTTATTATTGTATATCATGCTTAATTAAAATTTTATATTATCGTGTTATTGGCCCTAGTAAGTGTCGGAGTCGACCCCTCGTCACTATATCTTCGAGGTTAGACTAGATACTTACTGGGTACATATTATTTATGTACTCATGCTACACTTCTGTACTTAATTGTACAGGATCTGAGGAAGGTGCATCTGGTTACCAGTCTGGTGTGCAAATTTGATTCCCATCTCGAGACTTCACGATGAGCTGCCTTCCGAGCCGTTCTGCAGCAGCTGGAGTCCCCCTTATGTTTTATTTTTCTGTCTTTTTCCTTTGTGACAGTAGGCTAGTGTTCTTTTGTATATTCTACTAGATTGACCATATACTTGTGACACCAGGTCTTGGTACACACACTAGTACACTTATGATTTTATTTTTATTTACATGATTACGATCAGTACTTCTTTGTTGCCATTTAATTATGTCACATTTGCAAATTTCTAAATCTTTTTAACAAATGAGGAAATGTTATCTACTTAGTAATTTATTTAAATGGGAAACTATTAGTTTGATCAGTGTTGGCTTACTAATAATGGTGTTGAGTGCCATCACAGCCTATGATGGAATTGGGTCGTGACAACATGGTATCAGAGCACTAGGTTCACGTAGGTCTCACAAGTTATGGGCACACCTAGTAGAGTCTTGCGGATCAGTACGGAGACGTCCGTACTTATCTTCGAAAGGCTATAGGGTGTTAGGAAACTACTCTTTATTCAAATCCTATCGTGCAGTTAGTGGTATACTAAAACCCTTTCTCTCATAAATGGTGAGGACGCGTATGACGAATATTCCAGACCCGGGAAGAGCTGCTCCCCCCATTGCTAGAGGTCGAGGTAAAGGCTGGGGGGGAGGGGAGGGCACCGGCCTGAGGTAGGGGACAAGGGCGTCCCAGAGCTGCCCCGGTAGCACCACCAGCGGATCCAGTGGAGGATCCCATCATTGAGGAGTAGGGCAAGGTGCCCGCTGTAGAGCCAACCCCGGTAGATTTCATGTCAGCACCGGGTTTTCAGGAGGTCATGGACCGTATGCTGCGGTTCATGGACACTATGACTCAAGCTGGTTTATTTCTAGCAGACCCAGCCACATCTCAGGTGGGAGGAGGGGTACAGACCCCTACTGCCCAGGCTCCGGGGTATGCAGCTGCAGTATATCAGACTCCGGGTACACTACCCGTGGGCGGAGCCCAGCCAATTACGGCAGCTGCACATGAGCCTAGACCAGATGCGGACGGCGATCCGCAGAAGCTATTGGACAGATGGAATAGGCTACGCCCTCCTATCTTCGGGGGCGAGCGGCATGAGAATCCCCAGGACTTCATTGACCGGTGTAGGGACAGACTGCACAACATGAGGATATTGGAGTCCCATGGGGTAGATTTCACTAATATTCAGCTGGAGGGCAGGGCCCGTAGATGGTGTCAGTCTTATCTTCTTGGCAGACCAACGGGTTCTCTTCCCATGACTTGGGACCAGTTTACACAACTTTTCTTGGATAGGTATATTCCACCCTCTCAAAGGGAAGATTTGCGAGGTCAGTTCGAGCTGGGTCAAATGTTAGTGACCGATTATGAGACGAGATTCTCTGAGTTGTCTCGCCATGCACTTATGATACTTCCTACCAATGCAGAGAGAGTGCGGAGATTTGTTACGGGGTTGCACCCTAGTATTTGAGCTAGTATGGCCCGGGAGGTTGATATGGGTACTGGTTATCAGCTAGTAGTGGAGACTGCTCGGAGGATTGAGGGCTACCGCCAGAGGGGTAGAGAGCAGATACAACAGGACAAGAGGGCCTGAATATCTGGAGAGTTTAGAGCTACCTCGGCCAGGGGCAGAGGGTAGTTTGGGAGGGGTCAGCCTAGCAGGGCCACATATCCAGCACCACCACCTCCTCGGGATGCTCCGACGTGACCCTATTTATTTCTATGCCATATAATTATTATCACCCACCAGCTCATCAGGGTTCTTCCAGTGCCTATTTCAACACCATGTCAGAGAGTTCATACCGCCCACCCGCCATCCACAGTTCTTCTAGTGGGTATTCAGGCCATCAGGGTCAGACTTCGAGGCAACAGTCTATGGTACCGAGAGGTTGTTACGAGTGTGGAGATCCGGGTCACATGAAGAGAACATGTCCCATACTTAAGGGCAAAGTAGTACAACAGGGTCATCAGCCCATGATTGCAGCACCAATCGTCTGACCACCCAGAGGTGGGGGACAGACGGGTAGGGGCCGTCCTAGAGGTGGAGGCCAGGAAGGGGGAGGTCAGCCAGTTATTGTTCAGCCAGGTGGAGGCCAGCCAGCCGGCGCTCCAGCTAGATTCTATGCTTTTCCGGCTAGAGCAGATGTAGTGGCCTCAGATGCCGTGATCACATGTATTAAGTCTGTCTACAGTACGGATGCTTCGGTATTATTTGATGTAGGGTCTACCTATTCATATGTATCATCTCTGTTTTCTCATTTCGTGGATATCCCTTGTGAGTCCTTAGGTACTCCTGTTTATGTGTCCATTCGTGTGGGCGACTCTGTGGTTGTGGATAGGATCTATCGGTCCTGTGTGGTCACATTCTGTGGTTACGAGACGAGAGCGTACCTTCTGTTACTTGATATGACCGACTTTGAGGTCATCCTGGGCATGGAACGGTTATCCCCATATCACGCCACCTTGATTTCCATGCCAAGACTGTTACCTTAACAATGCCAGAGTTGCATAGATTAGAGTTAAAGGGTTTGTCTTTCAGTACATCTAGTCGGGTTATCTCTTTTCTGAAGGCTCGACAAATGGTCGAGAAGGGTTGTTTGGTTTATCTAGCCTATGTTCAGAATACCACCACAGAGTCTCCGACCATTGAGTCGGTGCCAGTAGTCCGGGAGTTCGCCGATGTGCTTCTTTTTGACCTTCCAGGCATTCGCCAGATCGTGACATTGTTTTCTGTATTGACTTGGCTCCAGGCACTCAGCCTATATCCATCCCACCGTATCGTTGAAGGAGTTGAAGTAACAACTTGAGGAGTTGCTTGCGAAGGGGTTCGTCAGGCCGAGTGTATCACCTTGGGGTGCACCAGTATTATTTGTGAAGAAGAAGGATGGGACTTTGCGGATGTGCATTGATTACCGCTAGTTGAACAAAGTCACCATTAAGAATAAGTACCCGTTGCCGTATATTGATGATTTGTTTGACTAGTTGCAGGGTGCTAGGGTGTTCTCTAAGATCGACTTGAGATCGGAATACCATCAGTTGAAGATTCGGGACTCAGATGTTCCGAAGACTGCCTTCCGTACTAGATTTGGCCATTATGCATTTCTAGTGATGTTCTTCAGCCTGACTAATGCCCCAACGACATTTATGGATTTGATGAACAAGGTGTTCATGTAACGACCCGACTGGTTGTTTTGAGTATTACAACTCTGTTTCCCCATTTACTGTTCAAATTGTATTTTACAGTTGTTGTGTGATTTGCCGGGGCAATTGGTTCGGGTCCGGTGACGTATGGAATGAATTGGAACACTTAGTTCCATGCTTTGAAGCTTAAGTTAAAATAGTAACCGAATGTCAACTTGTGTAAAAATGACTCCGGAATGGAGTTTTGATGATTCCAATAGCTCTATATGGTGATTTTGGACTTTGAAATTAGGCTTTAATTGCCGAAAATGGATTTAATGGGAAGTTTGACCGGAGGGTTGACTTTTTGATATCGGGGTCAGAATTCGATTCTGGAAATTGGAATAGGTCCGTAATGTGAAATGTGACTTGTGTGCAAAATTTGAAGTCATTCCGGATTGATTTGATGTGTTTTGGCACTAGATATAGAATTTGAAAGTTCAAAGTTTGCTGATTTTGAATTGAGATGTAATTCGTTGTTTCGATGTTATTAGGTGTGATTTGAGGCCTCGAGTAGGTCCGTAATATGTTATGGGACTTGTTTGTATAATTAGTTGAGGTCCCGATGGCCTCAGGTGAGTTTCGGATGATTAACGGATCAAATTCAGACTTAAGAAATGCTGGAACTGCTGCCTACTAGTGTGATCGCACCTGCGAAGATTTTGATCGCAGGTGCGAAGTTGCATGCGCGTGAAATAAGCCGCAGAAGTGGCCAAGAGTGGGACTGGGCAGTGCTCGCAGGTGCGAGGAATTTTCTGCATCTGCGAGGCCGCATGTGCGAAGGTGTTGGTGCAGATGCGGACTGGGGCTGGCCTGGGGTGAACGCAGGTGCGAAGGGTTTGCGCATCTGTGAGCCCGCAAATGCGAGAAGGGTGCCGCAGATGCGAGGTTTTGGAAGGTTGGCATTGTCCGCAGGCGCGCAATTTGTTCCGCAAATGCGAATGTGCAGGTGCAACCCAGGCACCGCAGGTGCGGAAATACCTGGGCAGTGTTTAAAATGAGGGTTCCGAGATTTTTCTCATTTTGGACATTTTGGAGCTCGATTTGGGCAATTTTGGAGAGGAACTTTTCCACATAACTTGGGGTAAGTGTTCTTGACTCCCTTGTGATTATATTTTATGAATTAATCTTCATTTTTGGTGTAAAATTATTGAATCTTCAAGAGAAATAGAAGGAAATTTCTTTAATGTCATACAACGAATTTCCCGAGTTTGAATACCGATTCAGAGTCAGAATTGAGTGAAATTAGTATGGTTGAACTTGTAATTGGATGGGTTGTCGTATTTTGTGAGTTTCTATCGGATTCCGAGATGTGAGCCCTACGAGTGATATTTGGGGCGTAATTTCGGATTTTGTGAAAAATATTAGTATTTTGATATGGTATAAATTCCTATAATTTTCGTGGGCTGAATCAAATTAATTATGACTAGATTCGAGTCGTTTGGAAGTGGATACGCGTAGAATGGGATTTCTGGAGCATTGTTTAGCTTGCTCGACTTTGGATTCGGCTTGTTCGAGGTAAGTAACTCTTCTAATCTTTGAGTTGAGGGTATGAACCCTGAATATATGTATTACGTGAATTATTTGGAGGTGACGCACATGTTAGGTGACGGGCGTGTGGGCGTGCACCATAGAAATTATGACGTAATTGTTTCGTGAAATTTTGTATTCAAATAATCTTTGTATTTTCCTTGTAGTTTTATGTGCTAAAGAAATTGAGCTGAGAATCATATTAAAAAAAACAAAATCATGTTGAGGCTATGTGACAGTATTATTGGGACCCATAGAGGTCATATTTCTATGAATTATTTGTTTTAAATTGAAAATTCATACTCAGTCATATTCATTTCATTGCATATCATGTCTCAGTCTCTGTCGTTATTTATTGATACATCATATCATCATTTTCGGGCTATTTGCATGACATTGTGAGCCCGAGAGACTAGAGAGATTGATGACTGAGTGAGGCCGAGGTCCTGATTGTGAGGATAATTATGGGATCGAGCTTCATGCCGCAGCAGGCCTTATAGGCTTTATTATAGCACGTGAGTTGTCTGTGCAGCACATGAGTTGTGCGTGTGGATCCAGATATTATTATAGCACGTGAGTTGTCCATGCAACACGTGAGTTGTCCGTGCTTATAGCGCTTGGGCTGTAGGAGCCCCTCATGAGTTTGAACAACCCCAATGAGCGCAGGTACCTACTGAGTGCGTGTTCGAGTGCCGAGTGCCGAGTGCCGAGTGCCGAGTGCCGAGTGATGAGTGACTAGGAGGAATAAGTGATTGTGAGGTATGTCTGAGGGGCTGTTTATGAGTAATTGTGAGGTAAGCCCGAGGGGCTATATACGAGTGATTGTGAGGTCTTCCCGAGGGGCTATTTATAATTTTATCACTGAGTTGCATAGCATTGGCATGAAGACATAACATACAGGCATAGAGACGTAGTTTCATCATGCTGTACAACATCACATCATTCATGATTTCTCACACATTTTGACAAATAGGCATAGTGATGCATTTGTTTTTAAATAAGTAATCAGAACTAACAGCGGAACGAATAAAAACATACAACCTCCCAAGACTTGTAGTACTGAGGCACGAACTCTAACTGAATACATAGAATGATCACGAGATTCGAATATACAATACTGTTTGATTACAAGTTAACAGTATAATGAAACGAAAAGACTCCAAGGAACTATGATGACCAAGCAGCTCTACCTTGAATCCTTATGATCCCGCTTTAACTCTGCTCAAGTCTGTTATCTTCAATACATGGCTCTGCACAAAAATGTGCAGAAGTGCAGTATGAGTACACCACGGTCGATACCCAGTAAGTATCAAGACTAACCTCAATGGAGTAGAGACGAGGTACAGTCAAGACACTCACTAGTCTAATAACCTGTGCAATATAATATACAGAATAATAGGAAACAAATAACAATAATGGCAACATGAAACAACCAGTGACATGCACAACAGACAACAAGGATACCATTAATATTACTCAATAATTAAGAAGTACAATTACACCCAATTAAATCAAGTCCTTCAAATAAATATCCTTAAGATATAATTCTTCCAAATAAATCTCTTTCAAATGTAGTTTTCTCAAATAATTATTTTTCAAATATAATTCTTTCAATAAATCTTTTCAAATATAATTTTCTCAAATAAATATCTTTCAAAGACAATCCTTTCATATAATTCTTTTTGAATAAAAATCCTTTCAAATAAATATTTTGAATATAATTCTTTCAATTACAAAGTCACCATATGACACCTCATTTCATAATCATAAAAATATGGGTCTCAACCCATTTTCATATTTTTCGTTAACACGGGTCTCAGCCCATTTTTATTTTTCCACGGCACCTCGTGCTCATAATTAAATCATCATATTTTCCCGGCACCTCGTGCCCTAATTTCATATCATAACTGCACGGACAATTCACGTGCCAATTATCATTATCATGTCATCACAGCACCTTGTGCCCACATTTCATATCACAACTGCACGGACAATTCACGTACGAAATATCCTCATTATTTACTTACAGCACCTCGTGCCCACATTTCATTTTATAATCCGTCTGGAAATAGCTACAAGCTCTCAATTTCAACATAAATCAGATTGTTATAAATTTACCAACAACAAGACAAATTGTACAAGTTATAAAAATAAACATAAGAAAATCACAATATCACATGAAAATTATCAACACCATCACCCCTCATCATCACATATCGTCCCTGACAATAGCCACCCTTATTTCTTCTATAGCCGCCCTTATCACTACTATAACTACCCTTATCGCTCCGCCCAGACAATATCAATAGCCACCCTTATCGCTCCTATTGCCACCCTTATCGCTCTTATAGCCACCCTTATTGCTCCGCCCAGATAATATTCCAACAAACACAACAATAGTAAAATGCCACCGTTATACCCACATAATATCAACAGTGAAATGACACCCTTATCATCCACAAAAATAATAACTCACACAACACAACAATTTATACGGAAAAATAACACGGCAATATAATAAAATTAATTCATATCACAATTTGCCCAATGGACACAACCAAATTCCAAAGATATAACAAAATTAATAAATTTCACAACAAATAGCCCAAAGCTCCACACAATGTATGTAACACCCAAAAATAATCAATAGAGATAGAAATTACTCAGCATAAAGCAAAACCTTCATTAATGCAAATTTAGATAATTATATTAACACTTATTCTTAAGCTCGCTTAAATTAATTATTTGCATAAGAAAATTCATATTGGTGGCGTTAAATATGACTCGACGATTCGGGTAAATAATTATGAGGTTTTCATGTTCCTCAAATCGTTGTTAGTATTGTGAAGGTTTGAAACAAGGCTTGAACTGAGATGAGATTAACTGCCGGTGCTATAATTGATTATGGGCCTAAGTGTGATGTGTTACGTTGTATGAATGTGGCATGCAAGTGTAGGCACGAGTTGCTACAACCGGTTGAGACTAATACCGTGTGTTGATGTAAAAAATCAGTCCGTTTGAAAATGTTTGGAGTGTAAGAAATTTGGTTTTAAAGTTTATAAGTATGGATGAAAGAAATAATCTTCAACTAGGATGGCATTGTCGGATCCATGTTAAATTTGTGGTGATGTAGAATTACCCACGAGTAAGTGTGTAATAATACACTCAGTAGTTTAATGTCCTCAAAACGATTCTTGGCACATTCGAGGATGAACGTTTGTTTAAGAGGGGGACAATGTAACTACCCGACTTGTCATTTTGTGAATTAGCGTCTCGTTCAGCGACTTAAGGTCTTGAGCATCTTCGTGATGTATATTATGACTTGCGTGTGTGGTAGAGTTTGCTTTTTGAATGATTTGGGATTAAATTGAAAGAACAATTCTTATTTTTGAAGCTTTAACGAAAAGAGTTGACCGTAGTTTGAATTTTGAGAAAATGACTTCGGAATGGAATTTCGATGATTATAATAGCTTCGTATGGTGATTTCAGACTTAGGCGTATGTTCAGATTTGGATTTGGAAGTCCGTAGAATAATTTGAAGCATTTCGGCGAAAAATCGGAAAGTTAAAGTTTTGAAATATTCATAAGTCTGACCGCTAGTGGACTTGGTTGATATCGGGCTTGGATTTTGATTCCGAAAATTTGAATAGCTTCATTATGTCATTTATGACATGTGTGCAAAATTTGGTGTCATTTTGAATTGATTTGATATGTTTCGGCACAAGTTATAGAATGTAGAAATTTCATAAACTCATAAGTTTGATTCGAGGTGCGATTCGTAGTTTCGGTGTTGTTTGATGTGATTTGAGCCCTCGACTAAGTTTGTATCATGTTTTAGGACTTGTTTGTATATTTGGTTGGGGTCCCGGGGGCCTCGGGTCTGTTTCGGGTGTTATCAGATCATTTTGGGCTACTTTGGATGCTGGTTTTTTGATGTCTGGTTTTATTCTTCTCGTTCGCGAAGAAGGATTTGGCTTCTGGGATTTTGTTCTTCGCATTCGCGAAGAGACTCTCGCGTTCGCGAAGAAGGAATTCCTATTGTCCATCGTCTGACTTTGGAAGCTTATATCTTGCAATCTATAAGGAATTTGGAGATGATCCAAAAATGACAGTTGTAGCACTTTGTGTCTAGTTTGCAGAAAATCAAATTATTTGGAATTTGGAATTTAGTATAAAAGGTTATGACCATTATACTAGAAGATGTCTGGGAATAGTTTGGAAGTGGATGTTGAGGAATTTGTTCATCGCGAACGCGAGAGGAGGGTCGCGAACGCGAAGAAAAAAACCCTGGGTAGCAGAATAGAGTCAAAAAATGAGACTTCGTCTCATTCTTCTAATTTTGGACGAAGAAAGGTCGGGTGAGGCCATTTATCAAGACCCAAAATCTCACCTGTCGTGATGATGCCTATCTCAATACTAGGCAAGCCAAAAATACGAATAAACCACCATTTCTTTTAAATTTGAAAATAAAATAATTAATTTAGCGGAAGAAATCTCAAAAATTGAAATATATCACTCCCAAAACCCGGTGTCACTGAGTACATGAGAATCTAATATGAATACAATGTCTGACTGATAAAAAGCCACTGTCTGAAAGTATAGAACAGTACAATAACTGAAAGAAAGAGAGACAAGGTCAGCGGACGCTAAACGGCTACCTTGATAGTCTCCAACTGATAGTACTCTGAAATCTAACATCTTCGTGTCCGAAAGCACATGGATCTGAACACGAGGTGCATAGTGTAGTATGAGTACAACTAACTCAATAAGTAACAAGACTAACCTCTTGGCTAAAAGAAATGATGAGCTCCGCAGGTCCAGTCCTGTAAAAATAAAGGTACAGAAATATAGGCATGATTTAAAGTTCAACAGTAAACTCAGTACAAGTGAAATAGATCAATATTGCACGATATGAGGCATATGACATATCAATAGAAAGACCTCAAGTAAATACTGGTCACAAATTATCCGATCACTTGGTACTGTTTATGACCAGTCCAGCCCAGAGGTGTTCCAACCAGTATATATATGCACATCGACTGACAATCAGTCACCCAGTACCGTATAAGGCCAATCCAGCCCTGGGATAATTTATCCCTAAATATAAATAATACTGACAAGATCCATGTCCGCATAACTCATTACAATACAAATAAGTAAGGCAAGTCCATGCCCTGGGGAGTCCATCCCGAATATCGATGATCATCTATGCTCACTGGGGGTGTGTACAGACTCCGGAGGGGCTCCTTCAGCGCAAGCGTAATACAAATCCAATATGGCCTACTGCAGGCGGGCAGTCCCGATCCGTATAATAACAAAGCCTTTAAGGCCTGCTGCAGGTGGGCAGCCCCGATCCATAGAATAGTAACATATATAAAGCCAAATGGCCTGCTGCATTTCGCAGCTCAATCCCATAAATATCCTCACAATGAACAATTATTACTGAGTGTGAAATGTATATTTTAGAATAATTAATTCAACAGCATCACGACCCCATGGGTCCAAAACTATCGGCACATAGCCTAAACATGATCTTTATTACTAGCCTCAACTTAATTCCTCTATCAAGTGCCACATGTTCAGATAATAATATGATTCTTTAATTTTACTACTTCACAGGATTTATTCAAGACAACTTTCGGTGGTGCACGTCCACATGTTCGTCACCCATCGTGCGTGTCATCTCCAAACAATTCATATCATACCAAAATCGGGGATTCATACCCTCAGAACCAAGTTTAGAAGTGTTACTTACCTCAACCTGTGTAATTCTTTATTCCTCTATGCCCTTGCCAGGAGAATTGGTCTTCGAAAGCCTCGTATCTAGGCACAATTAATTTGATTCAATCAATACCAATTATTGCAATTAATCCCATAAGGAAATACTAAGTTTTCCAATAAAATCCGAAATTAACTCAAAAATTGCCAATGGGCCCCACATCTCGAAATCTGACAAAAGTTATAAAATATGAACACTCATCCAACCACGAGTCCAACCATACAAATTTTACCAAATTCCGACATCAACTCCACCCTCAAATCTTCAATTAAAGTCTTTGAAGATTTCTACCATTTTCAACCCAATCTATATCCATTTGAACTCAATAATATTTCCATAAACCTTATTGATATGTATAAATGATACTATTACAACGAAGAATTATACTCTTAATCACCCATATTTACCCAAACTCGAAATTGAAGACTAGGAGTTAGAACCTTACCTCTTGGGTGAAGATCTTGTGATATTTCCTAGTTGGATTTCAAAGTTGGAACAAGTTCTTGATGAACAAAGCACTTGAACTTCTTCCTATCTGTAGAACACTCTCCCTTCTATCTAAAAATGTCAGAGTTTTGCTCCAAAATGAGTCCCAAAGCTTATTATCAAAATAGGTTCGGGTTATGAAAATAGAAAAATTAACCCTCCGAAAGTAGGTCTGCGGTCGCATAATGGACCGTAGAATGGGTATGCGGGTCGTAAAATGCACCGCAAAATTGATGCCTAGAAATGGGCTTCACTGGATAGGTTTGTGACCATTTTTCGGTCGCATAACTACTTCTACGATCGCATAATGATTCTGCGATCGGAGAATTGGCCGCAGAATCGTATTTTTCCAGACTTGGTAATTTAGTTATAACTTCTTGTAGGAATGTCCAAATGACAAACGGCTTGAAGCGTTAGAAACTAGACTCGAAGATCTTTCATTTGATAAGTAGATTATCACGTAAATCCATATATATATATATATATA
>AWOL01S0027940.1:9605-32784 GCA_000715115.1 Nicotiana otophora | reverse complement strand
ATAAGTTAGGTCTTGTGCGAACTCACTTGAAACTTTAGTCTTATAAAATTTTCAACTTCTACATTCGATGCCGAAACATGTCGAATTAAGTCTGATTGACCTCAAATTTTGCACACAAGTCATAAATGACATAATGAATCTATTCCAATTTACAGAATCGGATTCCGACCTCGATATCAAGAAGTCAACCCCCCGGTCAAACTTCCCAAAATATTCAACTTTCGGCATTTCTAGCCTAATTCCACTACGGACCTCTAAATAATTTTTTGGATACGCTCCTAAGTCCAAAAGTATCATACGGAACTATTGAAATCATAAAAATTTAAATCCGAGGTCGTTTACATATATGTCAATATCCGGTCAACTATTTCAACTTAAGATTCCAACATGAAAGTTCATTCTTCCAAGCTAACTCTGAAATACCTTAAAACCAAAACCGATAATTTACACAAGTCAAAATACCTCGTAGGAAGTTATTCAATACTTCAAATAGTTGAAAGTAGCGTAAATGCTCCAAAAGACCGGCCGGGTCGTTACACCATTGTTCGAGAGTTGTTCAAGAAAAACATTGGGGTAAGAATTCCTAACTCGATTTTGGTTAAAATACATGAATCTATTGTTTTTTTTATCATGAAATTAGTGAATTGGGTTGAAAATGGTAGAAAATTTTTATAGCTTAAATTGAGGATTTGGAGGTCGATTCGTTATCGGAATTTGATAAAATTGGTATGGTTGAACCCATATCGGAATGGGTGTTCGTATTTCATGAAAATTCTGATACCAACTTATCACGACCCAAAATCTAATTTGTCGTGATGACGCCTATCTCAATACTAGGCAAGCCAAAAATCCCAATAAACCACCATTTCTTTTAAATTTGAAAACGAAATAATTAATTTAGCGGAAGAAATCTCAAAATTTCAAATATATCACTCCCAAAATCCGGTGTCACTGAGTACATGAGCATCTAATATGAATACAATGTCTGACTGATAAAAAGCCAATGTATGAAAGTAAAGAACAATACAATAACTGAAGGAAAGAGAGACAAGGTAAGCGGATGCCAAACATCTACCTTGTTAGTCTCCAACTGATAGTACTCTGAAATCTAACAATCTCCGTGTCCGAAAGCACCTGGATCTGCACACGAGGTTCAGAGTATAATATGAGTACAACTAACTCAATAAGTAACAAGACTGATCTCTAGGCTAAAAAAAATGATGAGCTCCACAGGTACAGTCCAGTAAAAGTAATGGTACAAAAATATAGGCATGCTTTCAAGATCAACAGCAAACTCAGTACAAGTGAAATAGATCAATACTGCATGATATGAGGCATATGACATCTCAGTAGAAAGACCTCAAGTAAATACTAGTCACAAATTATCCGGTCACTTGGTACTGTTTATGGCCAATCCAGCCCAAGGGTGTTCCAACATGTATATATGTGCACATCGACTGACAATCAGTCACCCAGTATCGTATAAGGCCAATCCAGCCCTAGGATAATTTATCCCTAAATATAAATGATACTGACAAGATCCATGTCTGCATAACTCATTACAATACAAATAAGCAAGGCAAGTCCATGCCCTGGGGAGTCCATCCCGAATATCGATGATCATCTAGGCTCACTGGGGTGTGTACAGATTCTGGAGGGGCTCCTTCAGCGCAAGCATAATACAAAGCCAATATGGCCTACTGCAGGTGGGCAGTCCCGTTCCGTATAATAATAAAGCCTTTAAGGCCTGCTGCAGGCGGGCAACCCCGATCCATAAAATAGTAACATATATAAAGCTAAATAGCGTGCTGCATTTCGCAGCTCAATCTCATAAATATCCTCACAATGGACAATTATTACTGAGTGTGAAATGTATATTTTAGAAAAATTAATTCAACAACATCACGACCCCATGGGTCCACAAATATCGGCACATAGCCTAAACATGATCTTTATTACTAGCCTCAGCTTAATTCCTCTATCAAGTGCCACATGTTCAGATAATAACATGATTCTTTAATTTTACTACTTCATAGGATTTATTCAAGATACACTTTCGGTGGTGCACGTCTACATGTTCGTCACCTATCGTGTGTGTCACCTCCAAACAATTCATATCATACCAACATCGGGGATTCATACCCTCAGAACCAAGTTTAGAAGTGTTACTTACCTCAACTCGTGTAATTCTTTATTCCTCTATGCCCTTGCCACGAAAATTGGTCTCCAAAAGCCTCGTATCTATGCACAATTAATTCGATTCAATCAATACCAATTGTTGTAATTAATCCCATAAGGAAATACTAATTTTTCTAATAAAATCCGAAATTTACTCAAAAATTGCCAATGGGCCCCATATCTCGGAACACAACAAAAGTTACAAAATATGAACGCTCATCCAACCACGAGTCCAACAATATAAATTTCACCAAATTCCGACATCATACTCGACCCTCAAATCTTCAATTAAAGTCTTTGAAGATTTCTACCATTTTCAACCCAATCTATACCTATTTGAACTCAACAATCTTTTCATAAACCTTACTGATATATATATAAATGATATTATTACACCCAAGAATCATACTCGTTATCAATTGAAGACTCGGGGTTAGAACCTTACCTCTTGGGTGAAGATCTTGTGATATTTCCTTGTTGGATTTAAAAGTTTGAACAAGATCCCGATAAACAAAGCACTTGAGCTTCTTCCTCTCTCTAGAACACTCTCCCTTCTCTCTAAAAATGTCAGAGTTTTGCTCCAAAATGAGTCCCAAAGCCTATTTATCAAAATGGGTTTGAGTTATCAAAATAGAAAAATTAACCCCCCGAAAGCAGACATGCAGTCGTATAATGGACCGCAGAATGGGTATGCGGGTCGCAAAATGCACCGCAAAATCGATGTCCAGAAATGGGCTTCACTCGACAGGTTTGCAACCATTTTGTGGTCGCATAACTACTTCTTCAATCGCATAATGGTTCTGCGATTGCAGAATTGGCCGCAGAATCGTATTTTTCTAGACTTTGGTAATTGAGTCATAACTTCTTGTAGGAATGTCCAAATGACGAACGGTTTGAAGTGTTAGAAACTAGACTCGAAGAATTTTCATTTGATAGGTAGATAATCACGTTACTCCATATATATATATATATATATATATATATATATATATATATATATATATATATATATATATATATATATATATATATATATATATATATATATATATATATATATATATATATATATATATATATATATATATATATATATATATATATATATATATATATATATATATATATATATATATATATATATATATATATATATATATATATATATATATATATATATATATATATATATATATATATATATATATATATATATATATATATATATATATATATATATATATATATATATATATATATATATATATATATATATATATATATATATATATATATATATATATATATATATATATATATATATATATATATATATATATATATATATATATATATATATATATATATATATATATATATATATATATATATATATATATATATATATATATATATATATATATATATATATATATATATATATATATATATATATATATATATATATATATATATATATATATATATATATATATATATATATATATATATATATATATATATATATATATATATATATATATATATATATATATATATATATATATATATATATATATATATATATATATATATATATATATATATATATATATATATATATATATATATATATATATATATATATATATATATATATATATATATATATATATATATATATATATATATATATATATATATATATATATATATATATATATATATATATATATATATATATATATATATATATATATATATATATATATATATATATATATATATATATATATATATATATATATATATATATATATATATATATATATATATATATATATATATATATATATATATATATATATATATATATATATATATATATATATATATATATATATATATATATATATATATATATATATATATATATATATATATATATATATATATATATATATATATATATATATATATATATATATATATATATATATATATATATATATATATATATATATATATATATATATATATATATATATATATATATATATATATATATATATATATATATATATATATATATATATATATATATATATATATATATATATATATATATATATATATATATATATATATATATATATATATATATATATATATATATATATATATATATATATATATATATATATATATATATATATATATATATATATATATATATATATATATATATATATATATATATATATATATATATATATATATATATATATATATATATATATATATATATATATATATATATATATATATATATATATATATATATATATATATATATATATATATATATATATATATATATATATATATATATATATATATATATATATATATATATATATATATATATATATATATATATATATATATATATATATATATATATATATATATATATATATATATATATATATATATATATATATATATATATATATATATATATATATATATATATATATATATATATATATATATATATATATATATATATATATATATATATATATATATATATATATATATATATATATATATATATATATATATATATATATATATATATATATATATATATATATATATATATATATATATATATATATATATATATATATATATATATATATATATATATATATATATATATATATATATATATATATATATATATATATATATATATATATATATATATATATATATATATATATATATATATATATATATATATATATATATATATATATATATATATATATATATATATATATATATATATATATATATATATATATATATATATATATATATATATATATATATATATATATATATATATATATATATATATATATATATATATATATATATATATATATATATATATATATATATATATATATATATATATATATATATATATATATATATATATATATATATATATATATATATATATATATATATATATATATATATATATATATATATATATATATATATATATATATATATATATATATATATATATATATATATATATATATATATATATATATATATATATATATATATATATATATATATATATATATATATATATATATATATATATATATATATATATATATATATATATATATATATATATATATATATATATATATATATATATATATATATATATATATATATATATATATATATATATATATATATATATATATATATATATATATATATATATATATATATATATATATATATATATATATATATATATATATATATATATATATATATATATATATATATATATATATATATATATATATATATATATATATATATATATATATATATATATATATATATATATATATATATATATATATATATATATATATATATATATATATATATATATATATATATATATATATATATATATATATATATATATATATATATATATATATATATATATATATATATATATATATATATATATATATATATATATATATATATATATATATATATATATATATATATATATATATATATATATATATATATATATATATATATATATATATATATATATATATATATATATATATATATATATATATATATATATATATATATATATATATATATATATATATATATATATATATATATATATATATATATATATATATATATATATATATATATATATATATATATATATATATATATATATATATATATATATATATATATATATATATATATATATATATATATATATATATATATATATATATATATATATATATATATATATATATATATATATATATATATATATATATATATATATGTAGATATTATTGTTCAAAGTTAGGTCTTGTGCGAACTCACTTGAAACTTTAGTCTTATGAAATTTCCAACTTCTACGTTCGATGCCGAAACCTATCGAATAAATTCTGATTGACCTAAAAGTTTTCACACAAGTCATAAATAACATAATGAAGCTATTCCAATTTCCAGAATCGGATTCTGACTTCGATATCAAAAAGCCAACCCCCCGGTCAAACTTCCCAAAAATTCAACTTTCGGCATTTCTAGCCTAATTCCACTACGGACCTCTAAATAATTTTTCGGACACGCTCCTAGTTCCAAAATCATCATACGGAGCTATTAAAATCATAAAAATTTAAATCCGAGGCTGTTTTCACATAAGTCAATATCCGGTCAACTATTTCAACTTAAGCTTCCAACATGGAAGTTCATTCTTCCAAGCTAACTCTGAAATACCTTAAAACCAAAATCGATAATTTACACAGGTCATAATACCTCGTAGGAAGTTATGCAATACTTCAAATAGTTGAAAAGAGTGTAAATGCACAAAATGACCGGTCGGGTCGTTACACCATTGTTCGAGAGTTTTTCAAGGAAAACATTGGGGTAAGAATTCCTAACTCAATTTTGGTTAAAATACATGAATCTATTGTTGTTTTTATTATGAAATTAGTGAATTGGGTTGAAAATGGTAGAAATTTTCTATACTTTAAATTGAGGATTTGGAGGTCGATTCGTTATCGGAATTTGATAAAATTGGTGTGGTTGAACCCATATCGGAATGGCTATTCGGATTTTATAAAAATTCTATCAAGTTCCGAGAGGTGGGCCCCGCGTTGACTTTTGGGTTGACTTTTTAATGTGAAATTTTAAGTCGACGTTATATTATCCGGAATTATTTTTGATAAATTTTAATGATGTTATGCAATTAATTTGGCTAGATTTGAGCCGTCCGGAGGTCATTTCACGCAAGAAGGCTATTTTGGAATATCGGCCTAACTTTAAAAAAGTAAGTATCTTGTCTAACCTTGAGTGGGGGAATTACCCCTTAGGCATTGAGTCTTATGTGTAAATTGTGTGATTGAAAGCCGTGTACGCAAGGTGACGAGTACGTACTTGGTTTATATGTGCAAATTATATCAGTTAACATTCGTAGACACCCTTATGTATTAAATTGAAAATTGTTGGTACTTATTAAATTCTTTATTTGTCATGCCTAATTCCTTGTTTGCCGTGTTTGCTTTTATATGATAATTTGGTGTGATTGTCACTTGACTTTTATGATGATTCTGTGTTCTATTGAGTTGCCATTTAGTGGAATTAATTTCATTAAGGATTTTTTCATCTGCAAATAATTAATTAATTAAATTTGAAAAGAGGTATTAATTTAATTACCAAGAATATGGATTAAAGAAGGCGTTGTTCTAGCTGAGTTACTTTCCGTCCTTGTTGTTTTTAAGATTTTATATACATTGTGTTGAGCTGTGGGCTACCTGTTGTTAAATTAATTGATTTCGTTGTACCTTTAGAAATGTTGTGGCCTATGGGAAATTTGTAAATACGAGTTGATTATGCTGTGTTGTTGTGATAATATTCTGTATGAATTATTGTGATTTGGGTTACTGTTATGTGGCGTATAAGGGTGGCAACTCACTGTTGATATTATGCGGGCATAAGGGTGACATTTCACTATTGTTATATGTATTGGTATATTGTCTGGGAGGAGTGATAAGGGAGGCTATTAAACAGAACGATAAGGGAGACTATTATAGGAGTGATAAGTGTGGCTAAACGAGCGATAAGGGTGGCTATTGATATTGTCAGGGCAGAGGGATAAGGGAGGCTATAATAGGAGTGATAAGGATGGCTATAGGAGAGATAATGGTGGCTATTGTCAGGGATGATATGTGATGATGTGGGGTTATTATGTTGGTAATTTTTTATGTGATGATGTGGGGTTATTGTGCTGGTGAGTTTCATGTGATGTTGTGGTTTTTCTTGTGTTTAATTTTTATATCTTGTGCAACTTGTCTTGTTGTTTCGGTAAACTTGATAATAGTCTGATCTATGTTGAAATTGTGAGCCTGTGGCTATTGCGGAACGGATTATGTTATTGGTACGTGAATTGTCCGTGCAAATATGATATGAAATGTGGGCACGAGGTGCCGGGGAAATATAATAATTATGTTATTGGCACGTGAACTGTCCGTGCAGATATGATATGAAATGCGGGCACGAGGTGCCGAAAAAATATAATGATTTTTATTATTGGCACATGAGTTGTCCGTACGGATTTGATAGAAATATGGGCACAAGGTGCCGTGAAAATATGAAAATGGGTTGAGACCCATGTTACGAAAGTATGAAAGTGTGCGGAGACCCGTGTTTTATGATTATGAAATGAGGTGTCACAGAGTGACTTTTATTTGAAAGATATTTATTTGAAACAAGTATATTCGAAAAATATTTATTTGAAAGAATTATATTCGAAAGATATTTATTTGAAAGAAGTATATTCGAAAGGCATTTATTCGAAAGAATTATATGTAAAAGATTTATATTTGAAGGACTTGATTAATTGGTTGTACTTGTGTTCCTTATTCATTTGAGCAATAATTATGGTGTTCTTGTTGCCTTGCTGTTTATATCACATGTTAATGTTTTTTCTATCATTGCTAGTTATTTTCCAGTACTATTGTATACTACTATATTGTACAGGTTATTTGACTAGTGAGTGTCTTGACTGTACCTCGTCACTACTCCACCGAGTTTAGTCTTGATACTTACTGGGTACCGACTGTGGTGTATTCATACTATACTTATGCATATTTTTGTGCAAAGCCAGGTACTGGAGATATCGGACCCACACCCAATTATTGTGTTGATCGCAAGGATTCAAGGTAGAGATGTTTGGTCGTCACAGTTCCTTGGAGTCTTTTCATTTTTATTGTATTGTCATCTCTTATTCGAACAATATTGTATATTCGATCCTGGAGATCCTTGTATGTATTCAGTTAGAGTTCGTGACTCTGTATTACCAGTCTTGGGAGGTTGTTATAATTATTTTCACTGTTAGTTTCGACACTTGTATTAATATATATGTTTCAAAAAAAACAAATAATGGCTCCAAATGTAATTATAATCAGATTACCTAATCTTAGAGACTAAGTACAATCACGACGCCTGTGGTGAGATTTTGGGTCGTGACATTTTCAAACTATTTTCAGAAACAATCTTTGAAAACTATTTTCGAATAAAATCATTTCAAAAATCAATTAGTTTACTGTTTACTTTATATTTTTACTAACCATTTTTACTTCTCTTATCTTGTGAGGTACCATCATATTATTGTTTTTGGAAGACGACGTTTGGAGAAAAATCAAGGATAAACCCCTTCAAATGTCCCGCATCGTACTTCCCGTTCTTGGACGTACTCAAACGTAAAATATAGTAAAGCCATAGATAGATATTATGCTTGCTTGTTTTCTTTGATATTGTCTATTTGCTAAACACTTACGGTGAATTGCATATAGTTAATAATTGGATTAAAATTGCGATGTTGTATCTTAGGTAAATTTATGAAGTTTGTGCATATATCTAGGTTATTGAATATGTAGTATGATATGATTAGTTTGTGTAGGTGTATTCTCAGATAATTGAATTAGTCATGGTCGTAAATAGGGGTGGCAAACAAGCGGGTCTGGTCGGATGTGAGCAGGTCGAAAATGAGTAATTAAAAAACGGATAAATTATCCAACCCGACCCGTATTTTAGATGGATAAAAAACAGGTTATCCGGCAGATAATATGGATATCCATATTATCCATGTCTTCTTGAATATGATCACTTGTGGGAGAATTCCTAGTCTTCCAAACTTAAGGAAAATTTGAGGCTTTACAAATGTAAATGTTAAACACATAGTTATCCATTGGTTATCTATTTGGTTAACCATTTTTTAAGTGGATAATATGGTTCTTATCCATATTCGATCCGTTTTTAAAAATTTCATTATCCAACCTATTTGTAATGGATAATATGAGTGGATAACTATTTTTTTAAACCATTTTGCCACCTCTAGTTGTAAATAATGGCATGCTTTCCTAAAGTGAATGATATATACGAGTATGTTTAGCTAAACAAAAAAAAGTAATTCAATCATTTTGGTACTTTATTCTAATTAAAGTATGTACATAATACTTGGGATTGTAAACATACTTTTGTTACAATCAAATCAAATAACTAGAGTCGTGCATCTTGCTAACCATATTAGATATATATTTGTGAATAAGATTATTTGGATTTGTATGGTTTTCCATGAAAGTATTTTGGTTGTTATACTTTTACTATATTCTTATACTCTAGCTAAATTGTAAATGGTTTTTTCGTTTTTATTTTTCTAGACATAAAGAGTTTGTTCTCTGTCTTATTGTGTGAATTCTCTTTATTCGGAACACTTTATTGAGTAGGGTACATTCTCCGAATCTCTTTATGTTATATGGGAATAATTTTAGCCATTATGAAATTAATATTCTTACATTTATTCTTTGCCATTTGTTTGTTTTGGAAGACTAATGTTGTTATTATATATATATATATATATATATATATATATTAACTCGTTTGTTTTAATAATACTTTCCCATATGTATTTTGATAACTCTTATATTAAATAATATTCCTATTTTTTAACTAATACTTTTGAAATCATTAGTTATTCATATTGTATATTCTAAGATAGTTCTTTCCTATCTTTATCCATTACTTTAAATAAGTCTTCTTCATATTTTACCCATTTATTCAAAACAATTGAACTTTAGGTGCTAATCAAATCTTTTCAAGTTTGTTCTTATGATTTAAAATTTATTTAGTTAATTCATAAATACTCTACTTATTGCTACATGTTTTGTACGTTTATTGAATTATCAAAAGACATAATTCTCATATGCTTTCATTCTTTATATGCATCCTATTACATATGTATTTGTGTTTGGGTATGCGATATTCACATTCAATTACTCTTTATTTCAAATCACTTTTTATAATTCTTGTAAATATTGAATCCTTTTTTCTTATCCTATTTACTATATAAAACTATTTAAAGACAATTCTTCTCCCACTCTTGCAAATCATTTTAAAGTGAGTTTTCCTTCTCTTTTATATTTAGAGCCTATCACTCAAAATGGTTTATCTTTGGATATAAATTAAATTCTTCCAAGTGCATTCTTTTATTATAATTTATTTAGTTAATTTAGAAATACTCTATTTGTCATTACATATTTTCTTCACTTTTTACCAAGTCATCAAAATATAATTTTCACATACTTATTTCGCATCCTTTGTACATAATTTTATTATTTTGTCACTCATGTTTAGTCATTCTTCATCCGAATTACTTTTGATATTCATTATACAAAAATTAGTCATTCTTTTGAACCTCCCCTCTTATTTGATCGAGTCCGCATGAACCATATTTTTGTGGATCTTGAGGGATGCCTAACACCTTCCCCTCGGGATAACTTGAACCCTTGCCTAGTATCTGAACGTTGTCGCAGATCATAGTTAAAGTGTAGAATATTATAGGTGTCCTAGTATACCTTAAATACTAGGTGGCGACTCTAAATTTTAAATAACCATGTAGAGTACTATAAGTTGTAGTTTGTTTTGTCTTGTGCAAAATAGGGTGCAACAATATGGCGACTCTGTTGGGGATACATCAGGCTCTAACCACAACAGATTCAATCAATTATTTGTGGGATTACAGGTTCTCCAATACTCCAACTTCTATTCTTTCTGTCACATGTTTCAACTCATATATTCTCGGTTTCATGTTGTATACTCTTTGTTTCAAGCTGTATATTCCTTGCTTCAAGTTGCATATGCTTTGTCGCATGCCTCAATTAGTCTATTGTTTGTGATGCGCTTCAGGCAGTGTATTCTTTATCATGTGCTTCAAGCGGTATATTCTTTGTTGCCTCGAGTTGTATATTCTTTGTCGTATGCTTCAAGCCGCATAGTCTCTGTTGCGTGCTTCTAGTCATGTATTCACTGTTACATGCTTCAGGCCGTATATTCTTTGTCATGCTCATGTTGTATATTCTTTCACAGAAGCCCATGTTCTATATTCGTTGTCACATGCTTTGGTCCTACCTTATTGAATTGTCATCACTTTTCTATCGATACTTGGGCTTACACTATCACACATAAGTCACGCGAGGATTGTTGTCACGGCCCAAAATCTCACCCGTCGTGATGACGCCTATCTCAATACTAGGCAAACCGACAATATCAATAAACCACATATCTTTTAAATTTGAAAACATAATAATTTAATTTAGCGGAAAAAATCTCACAAGTATAAATATAAATACTCCCAAAACGCGGTGTCACTGAGTACATGAGCATCTAATATAAATACAAGTCTAGAAAATACGGTCCATAATAGTCTGAGACCAGATACAGTAAATAAGAAGATAAGGAAGGAGAGGCAAGGTCTGCGAAACACGGCAGCTGCCTCTTAATATCTGGAAAATCAACAGTGCGAAAGAATCAACACCCGCTATGTCCGGGAATACCTGGATCTGCACACGAAGTGCAGAGTATAGTATAAGTACAACCAACTCAGCAAGTAACAATAATAAATAAGGAACTGAAGATAGTGACGAGCTACACAGTTATAGTTAACTTTCAGTAATTCCAGCAAAGAATAGACATGCTTTCAAATCCAGCAGTTTAAGTCAAATCAATTTTATACAGTTCAAATTCATGTAATCCGTATATAAAATCTTTCAGAGTATTTCACAACAATGACAGATAGCAACTAAGTTCAACACCAAATGAAAAGCAAGTACAGCCTCTCAGGTCAACAATCACTCAACTCGTCACAACAGCTCAACCACTCGGCTCTCCGCCCTCAGCACTCACACTCAATGGGTACCCGCGCTCACTGGGGGGTGTACAGACTCCAGAGGGGCTCCTACAGCCCAAACGCTATAATCCGCACCAACAACTCACATGCTGCACGGAAAACTCACGTGCTGCACGAATAACTCACGTGCTATAGTATCAATATATGGATCTGCACGGACAACTCACGTGCTATAGTATAATAATATCTGGATCCGTATGGACAACTCACGTGCTGCATGGACAACTCATGTGCTATAGTATAATAATATCTGGATCTGCACGGACAACTCACGTGCTATAATAATATCTCACAATCAGGCCCTCGGCCTCACCTAGTCAAAAATGTCTCCAGTCTTTCGGGCTCTCAGAAATCATGAAATCAGCCCCAACAACAATAATATGCTGCATCTATAATGAACAATAGAGACTGAGATAAAATAAACAAGTTGTAATGTACCGACCGGTCGTTTTGTGTATCACAACCCCGTTTTCCCCTTTACTACTCAATTTATGCTTTACATTTGTTATGTGACTTGCCGGGGGTAATTGGTTTGGGTTCAGTGAGATTTTTGAATGATTTGGAACACCTAATTCCAAGGTTTCGAAATTTAGTTGAAAAGGTTGACCGAATGTTGACGTATGTGTAGTGACCCAGAGAAGTTTTGCTAAGAAAATCAAGGTTTTGAGGTGCCGAGGTAAATCAATTAGTACAAAGGTTGTAGAAATTTCTCGCGGCGAGCTTGTGAGACGCAGCTCAGACTTTTTGGGTTGAATAATGCACCGGGAGTAAAGGAAAATTTTTGAAGGAAAAACACGTTTCTACGGTCTATTATGCGACCGCATAATCACTCTACGGGCCGCATAAGTGAGGCAGAAGAGGGCCAGTTTGGATGAAATTTGTGGTCAACTATGCGACCGCATAACTGTTCTGTGGTCACTATGCGACCGCAGAATAGGTATGCGGGCTGCATAGTGACCGCATACATAGACAGATGTTTGCCAGTATTGGACATCGATTATGCGACAGATAAGCAGTCCGCATAACCATTATGCAGTCGCATATGCGACTGTAGAACCTGTTCCGGAGCTTCATTTTTCTGGTTTTATAAATCCGACCCCATTCTTATAAAACACTATTGGGGGTCATTTTGAAGGGTTTTTATCTGATATTTTAGAGAGAGGTGAGAGCATTTTAGAGAGAAAAAGTGAAGACTTAGTCATTTAAATCAATTCTTGTTCAAGGTTTGAAGATTTCATAAGGATCTTGCTGGGGCTTCAAAGAGGTAAGAATTTCTTTCCTCAATCATTAATTGTGGCTAGAAACGAGGCTTTCGGAGACCAATTTTCATGGCAAGGGCATAGCGGAATAAATAATTATACGGGTTGAGGTAAGTAACAATTATAAATTTGGTCCTGAGGGTATGAAACCCTGGATTTTGGTATCATGTGATTATTTTGAAGGTGGCGCACATGCTAGGTGACATGCATTTGGGCATGCACCGAGGGGATTGTGACTTGGTCCGTCCTGGAAAACTGTAAAGTTGAATAATTTATTGTTAGCTATATGATCTCTATGTGTTGAAGCAATTTGACTATAAATCATGCTTAGGCTATGCTATAGTACTGTTGAGACCCGTAGAGGTTGCGTACTTGTTGAATTATTTACTAATTACTGTCTTGTACTCGGTCATAATTGTTTTTGCATATTATACCTCAGTCTTTCTGGATATTTGTTGATATACTATGTTATCTTTGTTTGGGCCGATCTTTGTTATTTCAGAGAGCCAAAGAGACTTGGGAGGTTGAGGACTGAGTAAGGCCGAGGGCCTGTCAGTGATATAAGGATATTATGGCACGTGAGTTGTCCATGCAGGATATTATAGCACGTGAGTTGTCCGTGCAACACGTTAGTTGTCCGTGCAGATTATGGCGCTTGGGCTGTAGGAGCCCCTCCGGAGTCTGTACACATCCCTAGTGAGCGCGGGTACCCATTGAGTGTGAGTACTGAGGGCTGAGAGCCGAGTGGTTGAGCTGTTGTGATAAGTTGAGTGACTGTTGCCTGAGAGGCTGTACTTGCTTTGCAATTGTTATTGCACTTGGTTGCTATCTGTCATTGTTGTGAAATCTCTAAAAGAATTTATATCCGGATTACTTGAAATTGAACTGTATAAAATTGATTTGACTTAAACTGCCGGATTTGAAAGCATGTCTATTCTTTGCTGGAACTACTGAAAGTGAACTATGACTTTGTAGCTCGTCATTATCTTCAGTTCCTTTGTTATTATTGTTACTTGCTGAGTTGGTTGTACTCATACTACACCCTGCACTTCGTGTGCAGATCCAGGTGTTCCTGAAAATAGCGGGTGTTGATAATTTCGCGCAGTTGATTTTCAGGAGATTTTGAGGTAGCTGCCGTGTTCCGCGGACCTTGTCTCTCCTGCTTTATCTCCTTGTTTACTGTATTTGGTCTCAGACTATTATAAACCGTATTTTCCAGACTTGTACTCATATTAGATGCTCATGCACTCAGTGACACCAGGTTTTGGGAGTGTTTGTATCAGAAATTGCTAGATTTTTGATATTGTATTAAACGTTACGTTTTAAATGTAAAGGAAATCGTGAGTTATTGATGTTGTCGGCTTCCCTAGTACTGAGATAGGCGCCATCACGACATGTAAGGATTTTGGGTCGTGACACAAGTAAACTGTGTCTGAGTACTAAACAACAATTAAGCAGATAGTTCAACACGTACACGACCTCTGTGGGTCCCATCAGTACCAACATATAGCCTAAACATGGTTTCTAACATGACTTACAGTAAAATTTCCACAACACATAGAGAGCAGATAGCTATCAATAAGTCATTCAACTTTACAGTTTCCACAGGACGGACTAAGTCACAATCCCCTCGGTGCACGCCCACACGCTCGTCACCTAGCATGTGCATCACCTCCAAAATAATAACATGACACAAAAATCAAGGGTTTCATACTCTTAGGATCAGATTTAAAACTATTACTTACTTCAAAGTGTGAAATTCTTTACTCTGCTATGCCCTTGCCTCGCAAATCGGCCTCCGAAACCTCGAATCTAGTCACAATTAATTTGTTTCAGTCAATAAAATTCATTGGAATTAATTCCATAAGAAAATGCTAATTTTTCATAAAAATCCGAAATTTAGCTCAAAACTTTGCCTGTGGGGCCCACGTCTCGGAACCCGACAAAAGCTACAAAATCCGATAACCCATTCAATTACGAGTTCAACCATACTAATTTCACTCACATCCGACTCCGAATCGGTGTTGAAATCCCAAAAATTCGTTTTATGAAATTTCTACAATTTTCCCCAAATTTCCATCTCACAATACTCATTACATGATGAAAACAACGATATATTCATGTATGTTAACCAAATCTAAGTTAGAATCGCTTACCCCAGTAAATATCTTGAAAAACCCACAAAACATCGTCTCAGACCGAACTCCCAAGGTCCAAAAACGAAATAATAACCTAAGCCTAGGTTATATAGTACTCACCATGTGCGGTCCGCACAATCCCAAGTGCGGTCACACATCCCAGCTCCTGCGGTCGCAGAAAAATGGTGCGGCTGCACCTTTTGGTGACTGCAGTGCCATGACTTAGTATTTTGGCCATACATTTTTCTACAGGTATCCAAATGATAACTTCTTTATCTTTCTAGAAACTAGACACGAAGAGCTACAATTTTTGTTTTTGAATCATCTCAACATTCCTTGTAGATCAAAAGATATAAGTTTTCGCAATCGGACCAATGAACCTATGAAAATCGCGAGCAGTGCGGCCGCACACAAAATTGTGCGGTCCGCACTAGGTTGAGTGCGGCCGCACACAAAATTGTGTGGTCCACCTTGTCCTCTGCGGTCCGCACTTTTCCTCTGAATTGCCGAAATGCCCGTACTCACTCAAAACTTACCCTGAAACTCATCTGGAACCTCCCGGACACAAACTATATATGAATTTCAATCATAAATCACGATACGGACCTGCTCGCACACTCAAACTTCTGAAAAGATGTTATCTTGACCCGATATTAACCATGGCCAAACTCCTAAATTTCTTAACTTTACTAATCTCTCAACCAATGATCCAAAAATGCACTCAAGCCCCTCGGTACCTCAACCAAATATACCAACACGTTCCAAAATACAGTACGGACTTAGTGGAGGCTTCAAATCTCGTCAAACAACGTTAAAATTACGAATCTCGCCTCGAATCGAATTATGAGTTTTGGAATCTTCCAACTTCTATATTTTGTGCCGAAACGTATCAAATCAATCGAGAATGGCTTCAAATTTTGCACACAATTCATAAATGACATAATGTAGGTATTCCAATTTTCTGAATCAGATTTCGGCCCCAATATAAAAAAGTCAACTCCCCGGTTAAACTTTCCAAAAATTCAACTTTCGGCATTTTAAGCCTAATTCCACAACGGACCTCCAAATAATGTTTCGGACAGGCTCTTAGTCCAAAATCACCATACGAAGCTATTGGAATCATCAGAATTCAATTCCGAGGTCATTTACACATAAGTGAATATCCGGTCAACTTTTCTAACTTAAGTTTTCAATTATGAAACTAAGTATCTCATTTCACTCCAAAATATTTGCGGACTCGAACCAACTAACCCGATAAGTCATAAATCAACTGTAAGGCATAAATTGAGCAGTAAATGGGGGAACGAGCCTGTAATACTCAAAACGACCGGTCGGGTCGTTACATTCTCCCCAACTTAAACATACGTTCGTCCTCGAACATGCCAAGAGTTGTTTCCAAGCAACCAAATCACTATTACATCTTACCACGCACGTACCCGGGGGTGATATCACGTCACCCTATTCTATATAGGCCTGACCACACAACCTAACTCAAAATCATTAATTTAACCTTAGCCCAAAAAACTTAGAGCCAAATTTCTAACATCCAAAATTCTTTTCAAGACCCGAATCTCACATCTACACACTGTATAATCCTGAACAAGCTGTATCCAGCCATAACCATAATCCTAGATATAATCGCATAACATACTACATAACTCACATACTCGTAACACCATTTCTGGTCACCGTAACAACTCAAAACCAACCAAGTACTAGTATAAAAACTCATATCAAGCCAAACCTCATTCCAAAAACCTTCGTACACTACCGATAATAAAAGAAGCATGCAGAAATCGCATAATCCCTTATCAGAGCAACAAGTCATGGAACTCTCTCCCCCCAACCAGAACCACAATCACTTTCTAAGCCGACTTTCAATATTATCCTCCCGAATATACCGTGATCAAACCTGATAGTACCCATTCTAGGTCCAATGATCTTATATTATTAAAAACAACTATCCCATAGACACGCCACATCAATATAACTCAAGCCATAACTGCGCAATCCGTGCATCCAAATATGAGAGATGTCTCAAGGAAGAGAACCGTATTGCAAGTTCAACAAGCACCACCACAATCACACTATTACAACCAACTCCTCAAATTTTGTGAAGAGGATAACCGTAGGCGCATGTGCACAATTAGAGAAAGGAAATTAATAAATCAGATAAATTATTATAGAAATAGAATTCCCACACACGGCAGAGACAACTCACGTGCCAATAATATGAATCGCCCGGCATGGTCACAGACCTCCAGTCCCAACAATTCATACAGGAGTAATTAAACAAGCACACTTGTATATGATAATGAAATAGGATTCTCATGCTCCTGGACTGGTATAAATAGCACGCCATAGTGTAAGCATGTGCAAAGTCTGCTATCACACTTCAAATCGGCAATTTAACGCAGAAATAGTAATTACCCCATTTATTCAAGGAAATTAGCCTCTTTGTAACCTCAAATATAGCCTAGATAGTTTTCAACAAAGGTATGAACATGAGAAATGTTATAACTTTATGCTTAACAATCAACTCTAGGCATATCATAGCCTAAGCATTCTTTCGAGTATGAATACTTGCCCTGATGCTCGCACATTGGCTCAAACCTCACATATATGCACACTTATAGTGCATAGCTATCACAAATAATTAACGCAACTAGTGCCTCGACTGAGTTTAAAGAAAATACTCATCTCAAACAGGCCGCAACCCGAATCAATATACTTCTGAGAACTCTCAGTCTCCAAATTTATCAAACACACGAATCACCGTAACTGATCCCAACTTCAGCACTAGAATGACTAACACATCTTCCATTCACGATCTTCCCATGAGGAATACTTTCATAATTCTTCTGTGCCACATAGCAATAATTTGAATATCAGCAGTCTATCAACCAGGTGAGTATTGTAATACCAATGAACATCCGTAGGTCAAAACACAATGTGCCTTTTAAAATGCGCACCCTTCTCAAGGACTATCAAGCAGTTATAACATTCATCTAAATATCTAAAACTGACCATTCTATCCAAAATTCGTGATCTTCTTTTCAAGAATGAATTGTCACCTTGTACATGTAAATCTAAATCTGGCACAACACATCACATCTATCATGTGAAAGGCACGAGAATCTCATGATAAACTCTGAGTCACTAGCAAATTACATACCCTATTAGTTAGAAATCTCTCTCTTGCTTCTTTCCAGGAGGAAATCACAATACACAACATGTTCCCCACACCAGTAGAAAATATCCGATTCAAACCATGATAGAAACCATCATGAACACTTTAAAATCTATCTGCACATAACCAAGCTATCAGAACTGAATTCCTCTAACTCGACTAAGCCACACAGGTTGCCAAATCCGAGAGCATCGCCACAAAACACCCGTAAAACCTCACCTCATCATAAGAACTAAAAGAACCGAGCATACCATTACCATATTGATCCAGCATGTTACCCATTTGTCGTATTTTCTCCTAGTTTCTTCTGGATTATCCTCAAGTTGCCATTTTTCCTTTTCAGAACAACACTACTTTACCCAAAGCTTACTACAAGACATCCTAACATAAAACTACACTTCCCTAAGGCCCATAAGCCACTGTATTCTTCTTAAGCACCTCCATAAATACCACAACTGTAACACTCACTCTGAAAATACCTTATGCGAATTTAAAATTGTTCCTCTTTCCTTTCTTATACTAAAATGTAGAATCCATAGTCAAATAGAATTAGCGCAAGTCCCGATACCATCCAATGTAAGTAATCGATTCTAGTGATATACAAATTCAAAAAAATTTCAATTTCCACATATACATATTAAATCCATTAGAACTCTCAAGAGAGTCATCCACTCTGCTCAAATCTAATTTACTCTGCCCCAAACAAGCCGAAAGACATGTTCTTCTTTAGCACGATCAACACTTAAAGAAGTAACCCTGCTTTAACATGACCAATCGAATTCAAACTTCATGCGCACTATATCCTTCAAAATAACAACTTAATCATTCCATAATTTTCATATTTTCATAAAGTTCAATGTAACTCGTATCCAGGAATTTACTTACCTAAGTCATCCTCGATCTCCACCTCTGTAAGTCATAGCTAACCCACAAGTATGCTTCAAACCAAAACTAAAGTTTAACATATATCCATGAAATTAAATTGTCAATAGCAGACTCCCCCACTTGGCTCAAATTCATAGAACAAAACACTCGATAACTCATAATACCCATACTTCATTACTGCCATAATACTGCAGTTAGTTCAAGAAAAATTCTTTTTAAGCTTATGTAACACCCACCATAAAATACCTCAATCATCCGCTAAGTTAGCATTTATTCTCACGACAATCAAGTCAAGTTTTCTCAACCCGATTCAAATTCAAATCTCAACACATACGCCCCGTTAGTAGAAAAGAAACTTTCTATTCACATCATAAGGAACATACCTACATAGATTACTGCACATGAGATAACCCAACTGCTTAGTCTCAAATTGGCATCTTGTTATACCCTTTCGCAGCCACAATTACTATGAAATCAATTAATCTTTTTGAGTCCAAACTCATTAACTAGACACGAGAATTTAATTTGCCCCAAAATTTAACAACGTGAAAGATATTTCAAAACATTCACACTCGAGATTGTACGTCACATCAAAACAAAAATAAAGCACCCAATGACCTTCCTTTACATTTCAAGGAAACACTTCTCGTCACATTCAAATCGTCTTAACACATCCCGCAATTATAACATACCCATCACAAAGCCATTCTACCGCTCATCGAGCCACAAATTCCACTCATAGGGACATTACCGGACATATGAGTCCAAATATAAAGGTTACAACTGTAGCTACCAAGCCTAAGCTACGGTCTAAACCTGGCCTCAAGTCCTCCAGACTACCCCATCACCAAAACATAGAATACACATCTTGAACCTCATTCATAGAATGCACAGCTGATACCGAGCGCTTATGTGCACATACCAATGCGTGGAAGGAATTCAAAGAGTTATGTTTCAAGACGAATCAATTCCGCACGATAGAATACAAGAAAGTGAAATTTTCCTAAGGGTTCGGCAGCCTCTCTAAGATAAGTACAAACGTCTCTGTATCGATCCGCAAGACTCTACTAAATCTGCTCATGACTCGTGAGACCTATGTTACCTAGAGCTCTGATACCAACTTGTCACGACCCAAAATCTCACCCGTCGTGATGTTTCCTATCTCAATACTAGGCAAGCCTATAATCTCAATAAACAACATATCTTTTAAATTTGAAAACATAATGATTTAATTTAGCGGACGAAATCTCACAAGTATAAATATAAATACTCCCAAAATTCAGTGTCACTTAGTACATGAGAATCTAATATGAATACAAGTTTGGAAAATACGACCCATAATAGTTTGAGACCAGATACAGTAAATAAGGAGATAGGGATG
This sequence comes from Nicotiana otophora, assembly GCA_000715115.1. NCBI lineage: Eukaryota > Viridiplantae > Streptophyta > Magnoliopsida > Solanales > Solanaceae > Nicotiana > Nicotiana otophora. The sequence continues at coordinate 10,895 of AWOL01S0027940.1, read as the reverse complement.
GAGAGGCAAGGTCTGCGAAACACGGCAGTTGCCTCTGAATCTCCGAAAAATAAACTGTGCGAACGAATCAACACTCGCTATGTCCGGGAACACCTGGATCTGCACACGAAGTGCAGGGCGTAGTATGAGTACAACCAACTCAGCAAGTAACAATAATAAATAAGGAACTGAAGATAGTGACGAGCTACACATTTATAGTTTACTTTCAGTAATTCCAGCAAAGAATAAGCATGCTTTCAAATCCAGCAGTTTAAGTCAAATCAATTTTATACAGTTCAAGTTCATGTAATCCGGATATAAAATCTTTCAGAGTATTTCATAACAATAACAGATAGCAACTAAGTGCAACACCAAATGAAAAGCAAGTACACCCTCTCAGGGCAATAGTCACTCAACTCGTCACAACAACTCAACCACTCGGCTCTCAGCCCTCAACACTCACACTCAATGTGTACCCGCGCTCACTGGGGGTGTACAGACTCCGGAGGGGCTCCTACAGCCTAAGCGCTATAATCCGCACGGACAACTCACGTGCTATAGTATCAATATCTGGATCCGCACGGACAACTCACGTGCTATAGTATAATAATCGGAAAAGACCCAAAAATACCTCTAACGTATTGAAAATGGCTAAAAAATGCCCTCTGTTAACCTTTTGGTCTAAAAATACCCTTAACGTGTTATGTGTGGCTCACATATACCCTTAACTTTTTATTTTTGGCTCACATATACCCTTGAAACTAACAAAATATGGATGATAAATATTTGGCACACCTTCCATCAATATACCATATATTCTTTTCTATGCATTTTATACCACATATAATAAATTATATATATACATTATAATACATGTAAACAAACAAAATATACCATACATATTCTTTAAAGTTCTGTATTTTATACTTTATATATACCACTATTATATAATTTATCACATATACTATTATAATAGAAAATATATAAGAATCATCGGTCGAAGTTATAACATATTAAAATAAGGGAGCGGCTCTGCTCTATTACAATTTGCTCCATTAGATGCCAATATAGCTTTGAATAACTAACATATGTCCTTGTTAATTTTTAAAGGATGAGATTTTTTTATTTTTTAATTCTCTAATGGTTAAGTTTCTATTGATAAATAAAAAAAAAATAAGTGAATGGCCCGTCAACATCATGTTCTTTCCCATAAATGTATCTATTAAATTGTTTTTTCCCCCTTATGATCGGGTGAGTATATATATTTATTTAGCAAGTGAATATTATTATTCATATATATATATATATATA
>AWOL01S0027937.1:0-25950 GCA_000715115.1 Nicotiana otophora | reverse complement strand
AGAGCTTCCAGAACTCATGTTTCTAGACCCAAAAGCATCAAATCCCAAAGACATTATTGCAAAATATTACCAAATAAGAGAGAGAATCAACTGTAATCCACTGAAACAGAGTACAGAAACACAAAAACAGAATAATGAAATACTGTAGCTGCCGGAATCTACTGTAGCTATCGGAATAGTACTGTAGCTGCCGGAAAAAAACTCAAAGTGGTCGGAATGAAATGAAAACAGTAAGGGTAGGATCGGAAATACCAGGCGACCCAATTGTTCTGAAGGAAGATCTTCAAAAAATGGCCGGAATTGGTCGTACGCGCCGGCGCGTGAGCTCACGCGCGTGAGCTTCTGGCGGCGCGTGGAGGCGCGTAAGAAGGCTGCTGCCGGAGATTTTCACTGGGGTTTGGTCGCCGGACAGTGACGACTCTTGTGGTAGTGTTGGATTTTGCACAATACTGACGGAGATGAAACAGATGCAAAACAGCCTTAAAAAAGTATTGATTTCTCTTTCCCGGAATCGCTGGAATTTATGCACATCGATAAGTCTCTCACAATTACTCTGATACCGTGTGAGAAGGCACGGGAGAAAAAATATGTTATTGATATTGGATGTTCAATACAATGCAAGAGGTCCTTATTTATAGCTATATTATACAAGGACATACTACTACTCTACCAATGTGGGACAAGACTACACTATATACATAGTTGTAAACTAACAGATTTCATAGTGGTCGATTTCATAGTGGCTGTAGTCTATCCGTTGACATTGACCTCATGAATAACACATAGGTCAATGGGAATATCTCATATCTCTCATTGCATAAAATAGTTGAAAGCCCCACACGAGGAAGCCCCAATAATAAGATTGTCGTTTTGCAATCTAATGACATCCGACAGGAATACTTGCGAGAATTCTATTATACACCAGATCTAAGAAGAAACTCTAGCATGAAAGACAACATTCCACCTCTGATTGTGGAGGGAAACAAAGGGAAAACAAGACAAGTATCCAAAATCATAAACATTCCTCAGGCAACCACTTACAAAAATAAAGAACAGCATGAGAGTGGAGATGAGAAATTATTTAACAAATGAAAAAAGACAAGCCAATGAAGTAAACCAGCATCTCAAAAGATACATAAAAAGAACAAACCTGAATGTAGTGGTGAAGCACAATTTCGTATTGCTCCTTTAGACTAGCAAAGAACACTAATTCGTCAACCCTACCGTAGCTACAACAGAAAAAATAACAACATAGGGGACAAAAGGTCAGCCAAAAACTATTACAACATATTAGGGAAGGAACAAATGACAAATATATGAAGGGAAGAACACTGAACTTTTACAAAGAAAGAGTCCTTCTAAAGAGTTCCTTCTTTCTTTTCCCTAGATAACAATAGATTTCATATTGTTTCATGAGATTTCAGCTTGAAAAAGGTTGCGGGTCACAGCACTTAAAATGCCAAACACGTACGCGAAGTGAGACTGTGACATGCTCACTTTTACAATCAGCAATTAGGATGATATGAAAAATACGTACTATGTTTCTTGGAGGAGGAGGAGATAAAAAAGATGAGTAATTGGACTGTAAAGAGCAGAAATTTATAAGAATCAGATTCTAAACCAAGCAAGAGATCAATTGCCAGATAAGCTACCTTTCTAGTAGCTTCATTGTGGTTGCTTCATCCAATACATCCTTGCAGTCACTTAGGAAAGCACGAAACTCCTTAATGAGTGATTGGTACTCGGTATTATTACTGTCCAACGCACTGTCATCTTCCAGAAGCAGCCGATTGATCTGCAAACAAGATGTACGAAATCAAATCTAGAAAAGGCCAATCATCTATGTTCAAATAACAGCCACCATGTAATCACTTAAAGAATACACTTTGGTCTGAAGACGGATAAGTGGAATCATTCCATAATGTTCAGCTTCCTCATATCACATTATGAGAGCGTAAGAGAGAGATATTGATGATTTAGTCATTTGGTACGAATGACGGACCAATATATAGGTGTCAGGTGTCAGACACAATACAATTATGATACTTGTAAATATGACAATATCTAACTTAAAGTTTAATATTTTAAACATTATAGATTTTGATATCCGATTAAAAATTGAACATTATAACTTCCATCCTCAAACTCGAGATGGAGAAACATAGAAAAATAAATAGTCGTCTGAATAACAGAAAGTTGCCAAAAACAATCAAAGTCCAACCAAGAGGTTTCGGAGAGATTCAATGTTGAAGCGCTGAGGCGGATCCAGGATTTGGAGTTCCAGGTGCCAGTGCTTAGAACATAGATGTGTTGCAATTTATACGGTCCAAATATGGTATATATTTGGTCGGTTTAATCTATTTTGAGTTTCGGTTCGGGTTATTCATCTTTTTCATTTATATAGACAAACCAATCGAACAAAAAATTTAATAATTATGACAACTTGGAGCAAAGTATAAAACTTCAAAAATTTTACTAATATCATAAAAGTACATCATTCATTTGCAATTATACTCGACGAATTTTCATATTCTGAAAACTGCCACTAGAATTAAAAACACTTTCTTACAAAACAAAAATTTAATCCAACTCAATTTAGTAATTTAGTACAATCCCAGAATTAAAATATGGAGTATGTATTTTGTACAAGAAAAAAGAGTTCGCTATTGATGCATATTTAGATACTCAAAGCAGACGCCGAAAGATATAAGAAGAGTGAAAAAAGAAATACATTTGTCGAACGACCAGCCAATAGGTGAAACCTTAAAAGTTACTTAGTCTCTACTACGATCATAAAGATTCTGACATAATATGAGAAAATAAGAGAAGGAAAGAAATATATAAATGATTTGATGACCTGATGAATAAAGACACCAAATTACAAGTGTCAGATACAATACATCTGTTATTTGTCGAGAGTGGACGATATCTAACTTACAAAAATAACGCTTCGTCATTTCTTATATTCTATTTCTAACACACTGGACAAGGTGGGTTGTTCTGATGGTAAGCACCCTCCACTTCCAACCAAGAGGTTGTGAGTTCGAGTCACCCCAAAAGCAAGTTGGAGAGTTCTTGGAGGGAAGGATGCCGAGGGTCTATTGGAAACAGCCTCTCTACCCCAGGGTAGGGGTAAGGTCTGCCTACATACTACCCTCCCCAAAACCACTAGTGGGATTATACTGGGTTGTTGTTGTTGTTGTTGTTGTATTTCTAACACACTAACACAACACTCAACATTTTAACACCCAAAACCAAAGCATTTAAATATATTTAAAAGCTTCATATCCCACATACATTTTCCATTTAGAGTGCTTATTCTCTTCTGAGTTTGTTATTGGTGATCAGTCAACACCCCAGTTACTTTTCCACTCTTAATCCTCCGACCTAGAACTCTAGCAATAACTAGCTTAGTAACTCTATTTGATATAAAGATTTGTTAAGTGACAAAAATGATTAACAATGAGTCAGAAGTTAGCCTGTAGCTTAGCAGGGGCAGATCCAGAACTTGACCACAGTAGCTCCTACGAAAGGCTAAAAAAAGGACAGCATTGTGTGCCAAACTTCCATTATACACGGCGCTTGAGGAAGATCAATACCACAAAGGATCTATTGTATACAATCTTACCTTAGATTTCTGCAAGAGGTTTCCACGGCTTGACCCGTAACCTCTTGGTTCTACTAAAGACTGAGGCTAACAAAAACATAAAAAGAATGCAACTTGTCAAACGCAAATCGCATGTTATTAGCCCCCACTCTTAAGGGTTTCACCAATGAACCAAAGTAGTTAAAAGCAAAAAGCACCAAAAAATGCCAAATTTCCGTGGGGCTTTCAGCACAAAGCTGAACTAACATGTGGACCTTAACGAACAAAGGCGCTAAGAAAAGATTTCATATGTAATGCAATTAAAAATAGCTACAAACAATGACTATTAGGACAAAAGAAATCAAATTACTATATTTAAGCTAATTATAGGAAGTAAAAATGAGAAAAAGCATTAAAAATCCCAAATCTAAAGCAAGCGCCCATGACCTCTATACTTATCCAAAGTGAAACTATTATCACCTTGAGGCATGGACAAGCAGAGTTGTGGTAGGCAATGCTATCTACGTGTCGTCACGTGTATATCCCGTTAAAGACTTTTTTCATCTTTCTTTCTTCCTCGAAAAATGGATGTGTGCCGGAGTTTTGGTTCTCCAACCAAGCTTTTCCTTTCAGACATGGAGTTTAAGAGTTTGGTAGAAGAAAAGGAGATGAGAGGGAGAAGAGAGGTGTTTTGGGTAAAGAAAAAGGGAAGGAGATTGATTTGCCGACAATGGAGTTTGCTAGCACTTCTGGTAATTTCCTTTTGGAATTGGAGTTTTGGTTTCCCTTTTCAAATCTAGAGTTTAATTCTCTGACTAAAAGATGGATTTGAGAGAGAGTGATATAATTAGCAAATAGAAGAGAAGGAGATGGGTCCAGTGAATACGGAGCTTGCCAGCGACGAGCAAAGTTTTGGATTTTTCCCTTTTCAAATCCAGAGTTTGGGTTTTTTTTCTTTTCAGACCTAGAGTTTTGGCTTTTCGACTAAGAAATGAATTTGAGAAAGAGTGATTAGCGGTAGAGAAACCGAGAGAAGGAGATGGGTCCACCAATCATAGAGTTTGCCAGCAACAGCAAAGGCGAAGAGAAACGAGCAGGGAGGGACGGAAATTCTCCGACGAAGATAAGTTTTTTTTCCTTTCTTTAGGTTTTCTCATGCCTCAAGCAAGGACATTTTCTCTACCATGTGGTGTATCAAGCGGTAATAGTTCCACTTTGAACAAGAAGAGGGGAATTAGGCCGCTCACAAAGTTTAGGTGTATAACTGTCTGGGACAAGTTTGAGGGGTGTACTTGTGCCTTTTTCCAAGTAAAACTTACCAATCAGGTTTAAAACCCATCTTAAAATTTTCATTTATATGAAAAGATGTAATTTTAAGTTTTCTAAAAATAGTTTTCTTGTGAAATGGCAATCTGTTAACCACCACTCCTGGGACGAAATAAGGTCTTCCCATTGTTTTTGCTCTTAAGTCTCTACAGCAGAAAAAATTGGATCCTGCGAGATCTTTTCTTGTATGACAAGAGAATGGTGAGGATGGGGAGCAGGCCCAGTCCGGGGGGAATGAGAAGAACCAGGCTGATCCGGGTATGTGTTTGCACCATAAAGAAAGAGCAAATAAATAAGACTCCCCCTCCGCTTGGAGATGACTCTAGTAAATATTTTATTTCCTATACCTGATCACTAGACCTTCATTCAGAACTTCTTTTAACAATATATTATCAGCTCACCAACTACTTTTGGTGTCTAGTACTGCTCTTATAAAGAGAGAGCTCATGGGTGATGAGACGCATGCCTAAGCACTATAGGGGGTACATTAAAGTGTCACCATCCACAATCTGACTTTAACCAACGTTTGTTTTACATTTTCACGGTCCAAGCCAGAACCCACCGGGTTGGGCCAAACCAGGCCAACTGAGCTGGAACTGTTACTGCTAATTCAATCATGAAACACTCCACTGGCAATGCAATTTTGAGCTTTCCAATCTGATGCCTTTCACCGGCACAAGGACCTATGGGTAACCAAGGAAAGTGCAAAGGGAATGTTAATGTCCTTCTCCTTACAAGATCAAATAGGGAACCCATGAATCATCAGAGAGAGCTCGCAAGAGATACGATTCATCCAGTCCATTAACTCATTCTGTCGAATAAAGTACACACTTCTCACAGGCAGTAGCAAGGTCACAGTAGAATCCTGTATACTAATCAATGTTTCATTGGGTACATACAGTTGTTTTTTATCAACATACAGTTTGTTAGAAAGTTAGCCTTAGTTAAATATGTAAAAATGGATTAACGTAAAGACTAGTGTCCTACATCTGATTAGAAGCACAACATACATGGTCAAGTGTGTCCATAACAGACTTCAAGCATAAGACAGTTGTCTTGAGCATTCTTCCAATCTTTCTCATATCCTCACAGACCATTTCTGCTTCCAGAAGCAGATTCTAACACCAGTTCCTACTTTGCCTTTCATTATACTCCTTCATAGAGCTTTCCATGTGGATGCATCATTGATTGGTTCTCTATCCCAATTTGGGCTCCATCTTTTAAACAATGACCGCAACGCTTGATCCTTCAAAGAACTTCCAAATTCATGTTCTTCGTATGGCTCTACTAAATACCCTCAAGTTCCTAACCACTAAACCATCCTTATTAGGAAGGTCACTGTTTTCCAATTAATAAGATGGTACTCTTTTACCTTCCCATGCCCTATAGAATATTACTTAGTACTTTCTCCAACCTCTGTGCCAGGCACCAGTACAGGTGGCAAAGACATGTTGTACGTTGGATGATCCAGGAGACCTATCATCCACACATAATAGGAACTGGAAACAGAGATATTTATAAGGCTAGCATTCAGAACATATTTACAGTTGGTGAAACCAGGGAAAAGAAAAATAACAAACTTTAATCAAACAAACTCAGTTCAAAAAGAGATGAACCTTATCAAGATATAATTCAGTTGCCCATGTGGAAATCATTGTTATTTGGCACTTTTCATCCTTTGAAAGATTATCAAGCTTCCGCAGGAGAAATGTTCTCAATGCATCCTGCAAGCAAAGGGTGTTATATCCTGGAAATTTCCAAGTAATTCTATTATTTGCGGCTGTTTTTCTTTTCAACGTTCCAGATATTACAAGTCAGAAACTGAAAAAAAAGAAAAAAAAAATCAGCCATAGACCAAGAAATACCTCTCATAATAACATGAGCAAAATTTAATAGTGGCTGGATATGAAGACAGCAATAAGGATCAGAACTAAGATGAAACTAGAGATTTGTTGTAAAAAGAGGATGGCATATATACGCAAAGATAGGGTCATTATCTTCATAAAGAAAAATTGCTTCATAGTATGACATACATAGGACTACTAAGCAAGAAGACAATTACGAGAAATTAAATTTCAATGGTTCTAAACTACTAGAATTTTTTCTAATCAGTAAACAATAAAAAGTTTCATTAACAACCAGCACTAAGATGGTACAGCACATCAGTACAAAGAAGTTCCAAAAAGAATACTGGAATATCTATTCTATAATCAGCAGACAAAAGCAACAGCATCACTCAAGAGTCAAGTCCTGGTGTAGACTGTGTAAAATAAACATGGGTATACCTCTTGTATACAGGTGTTTTCAATTCGCCCTTCACTCAATAATATTTATTACCTTATCAAAAATAAACATGTTTATCAATATGTTTAGTATTTTAACAGTTGACAGACCAATAAAAATTCGGTATGCTATGTCTGGGTTTCAGAAGCAATAATTTCATATAAGTAACTCAACACTAAATGCGGTAACCTATAATGAGTCGCTGCAACGGACTCCAAATGTGAAATATGAAAGTTCTAAGAAGTTTCTACAGACTAAAAACCTGAGTCTTGAAAATGGAACAGTGGGGAAAGTAATATTCCTTTATAGATATGAGTGTAGTTACTACTACAGATCATTGCTTCAAATGAGCAAGATCAGTCAAATTCAGATAAATTTAACCTCTTATTTGCAGATGATATTGTATTGATTGACGAGACGCGAGGCGGTGTGAACGCGAGGTTAGAGGTGTGGAGGCAGACCCTGGAGTCTAAAAGGTTTCAAGCTGAGTAGGACCAAAATAGAATACTTGAAGTGTAAGTTCAGTTGTGAGACTTAGGGAGGGGAAGGGGAGGTGAGGCTGGACTCGCAAGTCATCCCTAGTAGAGGTAGTTTTAAGTACCTTGGGTCTAGTATTCAGGGGGGTGGGGAGATTGATGAAGATGTCACACATCGTATTGGGGCGGGATGTATGAAATGGAGACTCGCTTCTGGTGTTTTTGTGTGACAAGAAGGTGCCACCAAAACTCAAAGGTAAGTTCTACAAAGCGGCGGTGGTCAGATCGACTATGTTATATGGGGCTGAGTGTTGGCCTGTCAAGATTGCCCATATCCAGAAAATGAAGGTAGCAGAGATAAGAATGTTGAGATGGATGTGCGGGCACACCAGGTTAGATAGGATCAGGAATGAGGTTATTCGCGACAAGGTGGGTGTGGCCCCCATTGAGGACAAGATGCGGGAAGCGAGGCTTAGGTGGTTTGGACCAATGTTATCAAAAGCGAAAAGCGCAAAAAAGCTCTAAGGTCCGTTGGGGTTTTAAGCGCTAAGCGCAAATAAAGTGTGGGCTTTAAAGAAAAAAGGCGCAACTGGAGAAAAAGTAAAAATTTATATATGTAGTCTAAGACCAATAATTATAAGCATGAATAACAAATATATGGACAAAGAAATTGAAAAAAAATTACGAATAATGAAATATCAATTGCTTAATCTCGCCTTTTCAGGATTACACTCATTGGCAAGGAAAAGTATGCCTTAGAGCCTTGATGCGACACTGAAGCGCCCACAAAGCGAGGCGAAGCGCTCAACATTTTTGAGCCTTGCTTCAGGGCTTAATCGCGCTTTAAGCGCGCCTTTGACAACACTGGTTTGGACATGTGAAAAGGAGGAGCACGGATGCCCCGATGAGGAGGTGTGAGAGGTTGACATTAGAGGGACTACGGAGAGGTGGAGGTAAGCCGAAGAAGAAGTGGGGAGTGGTGATTAGGCAAGACATGACGCAGCTTCAGCTAACCGAGGACATGACCCTTGATAGGAAAGTGTTGAGGTCGAGGATTAGGGTAGTAGGATAGGTGGTAGATTGTTCGTACCAATAGGATTAGTACGCACTCTCGCATTCTGTTGGTAGTAGGTTTCTATGAATACCCGTCATTTTCTTTCATTTTGATCATCTTATTATCGTATTGTTTCTATGCTACTTTTACGTGGCTTTTTGGTGTTGTCCCTCATTGTATATCTTTTTAATTAATGTGGTGCTTATGTTTCTGAGCCAAGGGTCTATTGGAAACAGTCTCTCTACCTTCACAAGCTAGGGGTAAGGTCTGCGTACACACTATCCTCCCCAGACCCCCACGATGTGGGATAATAGTAGGTATGTTATTTTTTCCCAATAAGTGAAAAAAAAATTATTCTTGCATCACCATAAATCAGTGTTCTCGGATAGAATAGTCATACCTGTTCACTTATGCTAATGAACTTCAATGAGATCTCTTCAAATGATAACACATAGTTAATCTGCAACAATCATTTCCTTGCATTAGAAAGGTCTCCAGTTCTAGGAATAAATATGGATTACTAGCAAGCCTACTATGTCAAACATAGTAAAAGAAAAGAGAAGAAAGGGACATAAAAGGGAAGCTGCCTCAACACCGTTTATGTCATTCTTCCTCAAGCAATAAATACGCCAAAGGAAACAATTTTAATGCTGAAAACATGGTTTTTACGAGGAAATATTCAAGATGATAATCAATACATTTACAAGGATATATTCAAGACGATAATCAAATTGATATAGTATTGAAAATGTTAGGGACAGAAGTTTTATGCAGAGAACATTAGTTTTTACGAGGAAATACTCAAGATGATAATCAAATTGATACTAATGAAAATTTTAGGGATTATCTGTAGCTGACCTTCTTAAGGAGGGATTATTGGTTTTCCCTCGGGGTATTATTGAAGAAAGTATTTTTATTTATCAGGAAAGAAATTTCCAGTGGTCTTTGTAAAACAGAGCAGACATCGACATTGATTGCTACAGCAGTTTGTGGAAATATCCCTTTTGCTGGTCACAAGGAAATTAATAATTGGAAAACAAGGATCAATTTTAGCAAAGTACAAAAAAAAACAAAGAACAGAGCATAAATGGAAACTGAAAGATTTGAAAAGCATTTAAAGTGGAAAATGAGAAAGAACACAAAATGAAAACAAATAAGTAGAATAATTACTTTTGCATAGAATGATGCAGCTCTGAGGAACTCCTTGGCAGCAAAAGCAGCTTCAGCCTGCATCACATTAGGTCTATGATGAAAAAGCCAAAAGAAAAAATCCAGCCTCACAAGCAATATAGTTTCTTTTGTTTATGACATTTTAGGAGATAATATTGCAGCATATATCCCAGGGGAAAAGAATAAGTCCAAATCAGCCGCGACCTGAACCAGATAAACTTGGTCTCTCTGCAGAGCATCACGACAATTAGCCAAAGCTGCAGCATATTCTTTTAAGTCCAAGTACACTTTCCACATGTCACGGCCTTCATCATTTACAGACACCTAAATTCAGATTGTCGATTTCAGAAACTGAAGCAGAAATTTAATGGGTACTACCACATCACACAAGATTCAGATAATGACTATTACCGCACCTGGAAGATGGAATTTTGGTCATACGCATAAAACAACCCAGCTGAGGCATCACTACATAAGCCAAAAATACCTCTTGAAACTGCGTCAGGTGTCTGATCAAAATAAAGTTCTTCTACTATTTGTTCACTTATCCTGTTCACCACCTACAAGACGTAAACTATAGCATAACTATACAAGGTATTTAATGGCGAAATGTCCATCCTTCAGAATAAAGTGTTTTTGCTCAATAATTGCACATTCAGGTTCTTGCCCCTGTCCTAAATCGTTGTTTCTCTGTCTTCTTTAATTTGGTAAAGGGAGGACCTTTCTCATCCTCATATTTAACAATGTAGAACAAGATAGATATTGCAAAAGATAGGAGGATTAAGGATGCAATACAATCACATCTTCCCCCATTGTTATAGGTTGATTTCTAGTCAATAGAAAACGACATCCTCAGTGGTCTTCCAAACTATTCTTGAAAAATATATTAATATTTATGGATAATGGCAGGCGAAAGCAGATACTATCAAAAGAAACAAATGGAGTCTTTTATGTCAACTTAAGATTAATGTACAGTTGATGAATCTCAAGATTAAATACAAACTTAGTCATCAATACCAGCTCTGAGAAATAGAGGTACGCGGACAACAGAAATTTAAGGATATTGTCGCTAGCCTTATTAGGTCTAAGACTTCAACAAAATTCTGTTTGAAGCTAAGAATTTGTATCAGTTGACCATTTCTGTTAAAAGAAAAAGCTTGATTCGAGGCGTCAGCAAAACACTGCCGTCTGTTCCAAAAACAAAAGCCCCTTAGCGCCCCGGGACGGGAGTGGGGGACGGCCCTACGCACAGGCAACAGCAGCACCAGCTCTACGAAGTGAGAAGAATAATAATTCAAGGGCGTGAAGCGAGTACTTCTAGCAGCTTCGCCTGCTTCTTATTATGGCGGCTATGTTTTGGTGGAGAAAATGAACGAAAAGCGAGATGAGTCTGCTATTTTCAAATCGATTGATAGATAGCCTGATCTGTTCCGATAGATCGAAAGAGATAGAGAGGGAATCTCTCAAGAATAAGGGGTTTTCCTTTAGCCTGTCTGTGTTGAATACGCTTTTTCCGTGTAGAATAGAGATTCTCTCTAAGGTTGATAGAATATACGTTTTCTTTCTCTGATTAAAGGTTGTCCAAAGAAGACTAAGAGACAGATGTTGTGCTTGCAAGCGTAGCGATGAAGTCAAACAGAGTTGGTAAATTCACCGGGTGACTCAAAAGCAGGCTCTTAAAGACCACTCATTCCAACTGCACGAACGTAAATCTTATCTATGTCACAGGTTTGATGATCGTTAATGCACACAAAACCAATCTCATAACTTTTTTTGCAGGTAGAAGGAAAGAGAAAACGAGCGAAACAAAATGGAGCGAGGGGGAGGGAGGAAATGCAGAATCCAGTGGTTGAGCGACGAGCTTTTTAAATGAAACCCGAACTCCGATTGAATTTCTATCAGCGGTAAATAATGAGTTGTTCGATATCAAAGTTTTAGAGTTAAAAGTGAATCTTCAGGATCAACTTTTTAATCTCTTTCTCAATGAAGACCTGGGAATCAAAAAAATGAAAGGATAGGGGAGTCACAGCCCCCAACCAAGGGAGTGGTTACGTTCACTATGTCCCCCTTTTTTCCGACATGCTATGGTGCCCCGGGGCTATTTGAGATAGTTGAAAAGGGGTGTAGCGATAGAAAGTTTTGAATCAATAATTCCTCAAAAATCATTGCTAGTACGTTTAATACCTTCTCTCACTTTGGAAAGATTTTTCAGTATTTTCTTATGATGACCTGGTCGAGAGAGTACGATACATCGGTGTAAAAGATTTCCACAAACCACAAAAAAAGGAATTGCCTATAGAGAGCAAGTAGGCTTTAGACAAAAAATGCCTCTTATGCCCCTAGTAGGGAAAGCAACTGAGATAGAGAGAGCAGCTCTCCCTTAAAGTCCTTTATAGATTTCTAGTCGGGAATAGAGTTGTGGCTTCCCCTTTTTCAGCCTGACATTACAAAGGTAGACTTCATCTACCGGACGCCCTGGCTATCTTTTTAGCTTTCCAATTTTCGTTGCCCGAACATGATTGGTGTTGACCACACTAGGTGCTACCGTGGCAGCAAAAGAGGCCAAGCGGTGACAATTGAGAGGTTGCATCGTTTTCTCCGGGAGGTTGGCCGCCTATCCTAGATCTTCTCATTTCCAAGAAGATCCCGGGCTCGATCTGGTTTAGTATCAAGGTGATTCTTTTTCTGTCAGGTTCTCTATTGCACTCCCTAAATAGGGTTCTTTTCACCTTTCCCTCACGGTACTTGTACGCTATCGGTCATTGAAGAATACTTAGGCTTAGATGCCAGGTTGTCGAGGACACGTCTGAAGAGGAAGCGGGGATCTTTCCCCATAGCTTTCTTTCTTTATTCTTTATCGTTTCGGAATTACTAGGGGAACTGCTTCCGAATAAATCAGTCCACCTGAAGCCCCTTCCTCCGGCGCTCTCACCTGATCCTGAGCAAGATGAAGAGAGTGAAACTAACCCTGAAACTTCTGATCTTGATCTTACGATTGCAGTCAGGAAAGGGGAAAAAGAGCTTGTACCTAACTCCCAGAGCAGCGGGAAGGTCGGAATCTAATGAATCTGTCTTTAGAGTGTAGCTCTGCACCTTACCCATCATATTATGACAGTGTACCTTCACCCCATGATACGTCCATCCAAGTATTTTTGCCCTTACCCTTTCGGTCGAGCACAACCTCCCGAGCGCTAGGTAGGTGAGTCAACCTACGAGCACGGAAGAGCATGGAACTAGAGTTGTCACAATAGAAAAGATAAATAAATAAATGACTATAAGGAACCAACGATTCTCTCTTCTTAAACGCCCTATATCAGATGACTTTCACTGCCCTTAGAGAAGAAGAGAAGAAAATCCCTAGAGTAAGGGAAGGGAAGCCTCACAATAAGAGAGACCGGACTTAACATAAATGTAGCCACTGGAGTCATACTATAAAAAGGGAGAAATTAGCACTACTTGGTGAAATAGGTTCTTTTAGAATCAATGTCAAAGTGTCTCCGGGGCACAGTTAACCATTCCCTTATGTGCCAATCGCTAGCGCATCCAGGGCCCCGACGCCCAGCTCAGCTGGAGAGGCATCCTCCACCCTTTCTGACCTCTACCAACTGAGTGACGAATTGGATAACCCATCCAGTCCTCTATCGCATCGAATTGACGAATTCAGTGCTTATTGCTTGCCAAAAATCCTACTTCTACAATTGGAAGGTCACCGGGTTATTCAAATAAGTCGTGTTTTCCGTGGTTTTCCCATGTTACAACTTTCGTACCAATTCGGGTTCCACTTCTTCTAAGATAGAACCAATTAGTAGTGATTGAATTCCTTCTATGGTTCCACATAAGAAATCAGTACGAATACAACTTACATGAGCTAGAAGTCTTTTTACTTTCATTTGGGCCATGGCGGCCTGTGCTCCTAAGATCATAGAAGCAACTTGCTTTATATCTCTCAATCTCCCCACTTGGCTGGAATTTTACTGTGTATACCCATTTATATTTAGATCCCACAGTCTTCTTTCCAGAAGGTAAATCAACAATCTCCCATGTCTCATTCTTCTCAAGGAGGAGGTAAGAGCCGGGTTAGGCGCTCCAGCAGCTCTAGGAGTTCTCGTTCTCGCTTTTCTTGATCTTCCAAGCATGAAACTCGCCTGCTTTGAGCCTTGTGCGCCATGCAAGAGATTACCGGGGGTCTCGGTACCGAGGGGGCGCGGGAACAAGAAACTCCAGTAAATAAAAGAAAGACATTATGAGTCCTCTCAATAGCCGAGGGCCCGTCTTTTCATGTCGAAGACACGAGTTCGATTCCCGTAAGGGATAGGTACTCATTCCCGTCCCACGGGTCAGTGAAGGTGGAAGTCCAAAGCTTAATAAGGTGGAAGGAGAAGCCGAGACAATCTTGAATTGCGTATAGAAACAAAACGAACCACTTCTATTCTCGGATCTTCACCCGGCTTAGCCACTAAGAACCCCACTGCACAAGGAACATGAACATCGTCGTGGAGAGCAGCCTCTATATCGGCAACAATGAATGGGCTCCTTTTTATTTTCTTAATTGCTTTCACTGTCCTTGAGTCCTCTCTATGCCTCTCATGTCTTTCTTTCCTTCGCTTGGGACTCACTAGCACACTCCTTGCTGCTTTCGTGCTTGATGGCTTCTGATGAACCAATGATGCTTACCAAGCCATCCTGGCTTTCACTCCTCCAGTTAGATTATTCTGTTTTGTCTCACCCAGGCGGCCTACCCGCTTTCCTTTCGTTCAGTTGCCCTCAACCACGCTGATTTTTCGGAGGAATTTATAGCATCCATCTGCTAATGTGTAATGTGCTGCCTGGTAACAAATCACCAACTCAGGAGTCCTTGAAATAGGCCGTTTGTTATTGCTATAAGGGATGCTCGCCTTTATACGGCTTGGTTTCGCTATTGTTCGTAATGGTCGACAGTATTCCTGCCATACCAGAATTCCAATTATTTAGAGCTAGAAGCTTCGCCAGAAGCAAGCAAGATGAGGTCGCTCTGCTTCGTAGACAAGGCTCGCTCCGTACTTTACTTACGAGCTCGTGTAGTACTCACCCTTATCTCTAAAGGGGTTNCAGCGCTATAACATTCTCAAGTTAGAGTCTGACTATCTCTATTCTAAGTAGCACCCGAGAAAGCACACGCTAAGCAGATCTTTACCAAAGCCATATCTCCATAAGCATCCAAAGCTGCCTACTCATTGGTAGTGAGAAAGCAACAACATAGATATGTTTACGAAGCCAAGAGCCACTCATCTGAGCCAGCGGATTCGAATTCTGCTATGCCGGTGCGCAAAGCAAGGACGCAACGACTGCGTAAATCTTTGGTCTGCCTATCATTGTCCATGTTGGGCTGACTCCTTTTTTTAGGCAAGAGGACCCCTACTGATATTGACTGACCTGTTGATAGGCTATAAGTAGGCCGTTTGCTATTGCTATAAGGGCTGCTCGCCTTTATACGGCTTGGCTTCGCTATCGCTCGTAATGGTCGACAGTATTCCTGCCATACCAGAATTCCAATTATTTAGAGCTAGAAGCTTCGCCAGAAGCAAGCAAGATGAGGTCGCTCTGCTTCGTAGACAAGGCTCGTTCCGTACTTTACTTACGAGCTCGTGTAGTACTCACCCCTATCTCTAAAGGGGCTTATGCACTCCACTCGCTGTCTACTAAACGAGCGTTAGAGCGAGCGAGCGAAGCCCTCAATTTAGTGGCTTCCCTCACCCTCCTCTTTCATTTCCGCTTAAGCTTCCCCGGTTTGTGGGATTAATTGGTTGGATACCCGAGACCCATAATCTTTCCTAGGAACAGCTTCTAAGATGATAGGCATAAAGGCATGATTAGTTCCACAAATCTCATTGCATTGACCATAGTAAACTCTTTCTTGTTGTATCGAAATAGAGTTCTGATTTTTGGGCAATGTCTTTCTTTTCTTGAATTCAAAAATTCTCCGCCTTTTCTCAGCCTGGCACCTACTTTAGAACCATCATTTGGGAAATTACATCATATCTCTTCATGTGTAACAAACCAATTATTTGTTTCATATCATGAAGCATCGAAGCTTCATGACGAAGCAGCTAAAATTTACGTCAGAACAAGGCTGACGCATATATGATTTGATGCACGCTAAAGAATATCCAAAGTGATGAAGTGGAAGAATATAAGCATAACTCAAATTATTGCTTCCAAACCATTTAAGTTATAGGTTCCTTTTTAAGGTAGGTAATTACGCCATACACAACCTAAGTTTCATACAATTCTTGTCTTTCATTTGAGCAAAGAAAAAGGCCTAGATATATCTTACTTCTCCTTATAAAACCCAAGGTATATATTACATAGAGACAAAGGCATGCATGTACCATAATTCCAACTTTAAAAACTGATAAAACGAATTTGATATATTAAAAGGTAGATAAAAGAACAAAGTCATGGAAATACCATTAACACACCTTAACCTTGTTACCTATGAGAAGTAGGAAATGAAACTCGGATACAGCAAGAGAGCTAGGTTTGACACCTTCAACTCCTTCAGAGAATTTAGAGTAGTCTAGAAGAGCTTTGTTTTCCACAAAGTTTTCATCCCCGTTTGGCGAACTACACATGAGGTTTTCAACAATTGTAGAAAACATCAAAAAACAAAGTGATTTAAGTATAGAACTGTGGAGTTTAAAAAGGAAATTGAACGTTAACTAACCAAGATGTAAACAAATAGTTTTCTTTCTTGGCTTAAAACGAATAATATATATTTTTTGATAAGGAAAAACGAATATTATATATTATAAGGACAGAAGATGAGAAAAAGGATTGCAACAAAGCTAAAAAGTAAAAGAATAAGCAACAGGGGTTAGATCAACCTATGTTGCACTCCAAATTTTAGGTCACCATGGTAGATTCCTGCTCCAGAAAGCCATGCGAAGTGTACAGCCCTCCTTTGCTTGATAAAAAAGTGCAGTTCACTGAAAAAAGAGAATTCGATTACTCAAACATCACTTGCAAATGAACAGATTTCCTTTTCTGCAAGTACTTGCAAATGAACAAATACATAAAAAGATAGCAAGTCTAATATGGTGCAAGCTTAAAAGTGTCTTCACAGACGATGAAAGTTGTGACAGCTATAACCAATGATGACGATGGAACATTATTCGCTGTGAAGGAGAGTAAGTGTAAGTGCAGATGGAACACAGGTGAGAATATTTGTCAATCCATGCCAAGACAAAGTATCAAGCTCTTGACATATGTCTGATCAACCAAAAATTATTACCATTTCAAGAAAAAAAAATGCCTGATCAACCAAATCCAAACCCCTCCATATGTCTGATCAACCAAAAATTATTACCATTTCAAGAAAAAAATGCCTGATCAACCAAATCCAAACCCCTCCATAAATCACTTGCAATGTTCGGTCAATCATTCTCTTGAAGTGGCAAATATTTGAATGCAACGAGAAGGTATCTATTAAAACATGATTGTGCACCAAAATGTTTTTGATATATGAAGTCAGTTCTAGTATGAACAGTAAAATGAAGTTTTTAGAAGGCATAAAATTGTTCCCCGACTGAAAGGTGCCTCTTTTTCATTTTCCTCCCAGACTTCGCGACAATTTGTTCAACTGCTTGGAAAAATGCTTCACTTTGCACATGTTGAGAAGCCACAAACGTCTCTTCCTAAACTGTAGGCCCCTTTGATGGTGGCCGGATTCCTCACTTAGCACAAGCGCGTGGAAGTATTTATTTTCTTTCTTCTAATATCTTCTTTAGTGCCATGTAGAATTATGTGGTTCTAGATCATCTAAAAGCTTAAGTTAAAGACTTCCTTTCCTTGCAATTTTTGACAATATCATAAGTAAAGAACTTGCCTGTTAGGTATTTCACCAGGAAGTTCCATGAAATGAACTGTACGGTCCACATAGCTTGCAAAAACAGCCTACGCAAGCCACAATGCATCAATTCAACTGAAATTTATTAATCATTTTATGATCACAATATGCCAATGAACTAGCAAAACTTTATTACAATAATAACAGGAAAGAGTCTCCAACAAACAGTATCTCAAATGAGAGTTAAAGCACAAAAGGTGTAAAAAATGCTAACAATTTTCATCATTGGGCTGGTGTATATAGGCACTGATGGAGATAATATACTAGCCCAAGATATTACAGCCGATAAAGTATACAGGAAAAGCTGACAAAAGAATAGATCAACAGCTTTTGTACAAATTGATCCTGCAAAGCTGTTGGGAACAAATAAAATTAAGTCCTACATTGTGTTCAAAATTTCTTCAACAATAAACAAGATTCTATGTACTGATAAAGAAGGAAAAGGAAGACCACAAGTAAGTTAGTAAAGCGTACCAAGTTTAAGTGTTCAAAGAAGTCAAAAGAAGTCAAGGAAGCCAGCAACAGTAGCACAGTGTACCCAAGATAAAAGAGCCCAATAATTTCAAATTTCCAAACTAAAGAAGTACAATTCGTCAGTATGGATAGCTAGAATACTTGATACAGATTTCAAGGATGAACTCCCATACCAGTCAGAACTCCAATCACACATATAAGATATTCTACATAATAACTGTGAAAATTGCACAGAAACAATAGACAAACCCGAAACTTAATTAAGAAAGAAGCTATCTTGGGTATTTCGGCAGCAACACGCGCAGGTAAAGAGAAAGTGAAAAGAAAAGGAAGGAAGTAGCTTGTTAGATGTTGAGGGCAAGGAGCCAGTTAAGATGTGGAAATGATTACTGCTAGATACAAACTTACTTCAAGCGAGCCAATCCCTGTGAACGAATAAAGTCGAGTAGGTGTAACAGCCATCACATAAAATCTGATACCATTGTGCACACTTGCTGTTTCCATCTACAAGGAGATGAAAGGAAAGCAGGCTTTCATTAACATCATCATCTCGGTATGAAATGATAGGAAGTACATGATCAAATTAAGAAGGGAGTAAAAAGGAAACAGGTAAGCCAGTTGGAGGATGCTTTCTCCTTTTTGGAGGAAGAAGTTAAAGGAATGAAAATAAGGAAGAAAGAAACTACAAAGTACTGAACCTGCAAACCGGTGAAAGCCTCAGGTAGTTCTTTAAGTTCAAACAGTAACTTTACGTACTTCTCCATTTTATCCTTTACATCTACAGCCATCTCATAAAGTTGGCCATTGTCCGTGCCCATAATGATTTCTCTAGTTGAAGCTGAAACCATCATCCACAATTAAAAAGAAGAAAAGAAAACCACAACCATTCTGAAATTTCTGTAAATCGTCAAAATCTTGTACGAAAACACAAGGTGATACCATGATGACTACCTTCTGTTATATGCTGTCTATTCCAGGCAACAGCATTGACAACAAGACCTTTTAATTTGCTTAAAATTCGAGGCTTTGTCCATTTAGCATGAGTATAATATGTATCGGCACCACTACTGCCAATAACAGTGGCAATACAGTGACTCCCTCCAGGGTCAACGAAAACCTTATGAACAGATTGTTCCCCAGGCCTGCCAACAGAAAGATCTATATCTGCAAAAATAGTCAAAAACAGTTAACCTCTTTCCACTTATAGATCTTATACAAGTAGTGGAAATAATATGCTTAGATATGTAGAGGTCCAACACTTAATCACAGTCAAGTTAGGTTTGGGTTTGCACAAACTTAGACGGTACATGTACTCTATGCAGAGCTGACCTCAAAAAAGAGTAGGCTCTGCATAAAAGACTCGATTTTGATAGAACTTTGTAACAACAAAACCATGCTTTTACCCTGTGTATCTTGAAGATTTGTGACGTTCATCTCTGTAATTAGTCTTTCAGTTCCTTTTTGAGCTAAACATTCTCATATCCCTGAAGCTTTTACGTCTTAGCATAATGTTTATTTTTTTCTTTCTTTTTGGGTAAAGGATTAGCATAGTGTTTCCTATGCTAGACTAGATTGGCTGAAACAGGGTAGCCTGGGATAATCCAGCATTGTAGTCTTATTGAGGAGTTCAAATAGCAGTGATAGTAAAACCTCCAACAGCTCAACATTATTTGCTGATAAAGTAACTTAAAAATTGAGATTTATAAATCTTCTGCTATGTGATCTCTAAAAATGTTTTCTTGAATCAAAAATTATTTAATATTTTGACATCTGGTCTACAGTGTTATCAAAGGCGAAACGCGCAAAAAGCTCTATGATCTGTTGGGGCTTTAAGCACAAAGGGCAAATAAATGGTGGGCTTTAATGAAGAAAGGCGCAAATGGAGAAAAACTATAAATACGCATGTGTAGTCCAAGACTAATATCTATAAGCATGAATACCAAATATATGGACAAAGAAATTGAAAAAACAATTATGGTAAAGTGAAATATCAATCATTTAGTGTCGCATTTTCAGGGTTACGCTAGGAAAAGTATGCCTTAGAGCCTTGATGACAACACTGAAGCGCCCACTAAGCGAGTCAAAGCGCTCAGCATGTTTTGAGACACGCTTCAGGGCTTAAGCGAGCGCACCTTTGATTACATTGGGTCTATCTAAAATAACTCTGGCATTTGAGCAAATGAAAATATTCTTAATATTTAGCTATAAGGTGGGTTGCGACAAGAAAAATTGTCCCTAATCAAAAAGAAAAGTTGGAAGTTGTACCATAAGAATCGCCCACTCCAAAGTCATGCCTGATTACCCAACCTTTGCTAGTTCCCAAAACGATGACATCATTGCCAGTCGCCATGCATGTAATGGCTCCACGGCCTTTTGTGGCATATCTTTCAAGAAGATCTACAGAGAAAACCTGATGTCTTCTTTCCATTCTAGTAAGGAAATGACAGAAGCAAACCAAATAAAAGTTGGGTCAGACCACAGTATTCGGATCTTTAGTTATGAAAACTAATCGCAACACTAAACTTTAGCTATTGAAAAAAAGGAATATCAAGATGATAAATCAACAACTTCATGGAACATGTAGAAGAACTTAAACTAAGGGGAGGGAAATATAGGTGCATGAGTATTCCAATCATACTTTAGTAGTCTTCATAGACTGGCTTTATGTCAAAAGGTGTAGGTTATGCTTAAAACAAGCTATATCAAAATTCCTTTTACAATTCTTGCCAAAAGATATCCTTCATAAAAATTAACTAGTTTCCTTGAAATCAAATAATAAGATATTATCATTCAGAAGACCACTGAAACCAAAGAGAAAACAAAAATATACTGCCCCGTCACAAAAATAATGGCAGAGTACGGAGCATGAGGCAAATATATCTAATTCTCTATAAAAATTGGGACACTGATTGACTAGCAATTTTTCTTTTGTGGGGGGGGGGGGAACTACATAAATAAAGAAGTAATACGAATCACAACTTTTACAATTACAACTATTATAACAAAATGATATTGAAATTATCAATACAATCGAATGATTCTATCCAAGGGATCTTTCCCCCTTTCAGAATTGCATAGAATTTTTTATTATTCGTCATTGATGAATTGAAAAAATTATTTGACTCCTGAAAAAGTAATCGTGCCAAACAAAGTAGGAGAGAATCATCAACAATAAGCATGTTTAGCTTTGGAATCACTCACATTTAACCGTTGCAAAATGGAAGTCCAAAAATTGTTTCAACTGGTCAAATCACCTTGAGATTCCAGTTCCACGATCATTCCATAAATTACTTTGGTCAACAAGTTGTGCTATAACTCCATAAAGACTGTGAAAGGCCTAAAAATCAATTTATCGCCTTTGTACAAAACATTGCGACCTACATCACATTCCGAATTCTACTATAACAATTGTTTAAAAAAAGGGTAAATACTTTCTGCCTGAGCGGGATCAGTAAGAAAAGTGTTTTTTTTTACCTCAAGAATTTAATTCAGGAGACAAGTAGAGAAACTTACAACTCGATTTCGCCGGAAAAGATATCAGCAGATGAATTCGCGGCAGAAAATATTGAGACGTGCGGAGACAGACCGACGGATTTTGAAGCTGGCCGGAAAATAGATGCCGGAGTAATTTAGATGTGAGTGTTAATAATCTGCGGTGCTTTCCTTCCAACTTGAAGGGAGTGTTGCCGGAAAATGTTGGGTAATCAAGCCACCGATGGAAATGGTTCGAAACAAACGAGTTCTACTTTGCTTTACTGGAAGAATTAATTAATACATGGCTGCTGCTTGGTAATTCAGCTAATACGTGTTATTTATGTTTTAGTAACTTTAATTGTGATTTTTTTGGTTAAAGAATTTGTTAAATAACTTATTTTTGATAGAATTAATTAATTAAAAAGCTTAATATCTATATCTATATATATATTATTCAAAGGAGTGTCAGCCTAGAAAAAAGTAATATGGCATAAGTAGTTAATAATTAGTTATTAATTATTATTTTTTAATTTAAATATCTATAAAATAATATATTTTATAATAAAAACAAAAATTTAAAATAAATGTCCATTCAAATTGGAGTGTAGTTTCAAGTTGGAGTTTATAAATTTTATTTCTATATATTATTAAAAGTATATAAGCAGCTAATAATTAGTTATTAATTATTATTTTTTAATTTAAATTTATATATTATTAAAAGGAGAGAAAAAATACTTTCCTTAAGCTAAGTGTCAGCCTAGAAAAAAGCCACATGGTATAAATAGTTAATAATTAGTTATTAGTTATTATTTTTAATTTAAATCTATATATTATTAAAAGGAGAGGAAAAGCCCTTTCTTTAAGCTAAGTGGCAGTCTATAAAAAAGTCACATGGCATAAGTAGTTAATAATTAGTTATTGGTTATTATTTTTTAATTTAAATATCTATAAAATAATAAAATAAAATATTTTATAATAAAAACGAAAAAAAAATTGTCCATTCAAATTGCAGAGCAATTTCAAGTTGGAGTTTTAAATTCTATATATTATTAAAAGAAAAGAAAAAAGCCTTCTCCTTAAGTCAAGTGACAGCCTAGAAAAAAGCCACATGGCATAAGTAATTAATAATTAGTTATTGGTTATTATTTTTTAATTTAAATATCTATAAAATAATAAAATAAAATATTTTATAATAAAAACGAAAAAAAAATTGTCCATTCAAATTGGAGAGTAGTTTCAAGTTGGAGTTTTAAAATTATTTTAAAATAAAAAATCAAAATTAAAAAAAATTGCCAATTTAAAATTTCTTTGTTTTTTAATAATTTTTGCTTTTCTTTTTAAAAATAAAAAGCTTAGTTATTCAGAAAATATTATTGAGAATAATAGAATAAAATATAAAATATAATGAAGGCCACATGAAAAAATGAAATATTATATATTAGGTAATGTAATAGTAATAATTAAAAATTTAAAAACATTTAAAATTATAAATAGAAGGGAAAGATGATTTGAACTTGAGATTAGATTAAAATTATGGTAAAAATGCTCAAACTATGGATAGGACCGCAAAATTAAAGTTTTACTAGATAAGGAAAAATAATAATAGGATAATAAATTAAAATATTAAGAATACAAAATAAATGTCTCATGTAGATAATTTAGTAACGAAAATAAAAGTTAAACACAGAAATAAAGAGAGAATCTCTCCCTTCTCTCTGGTTTCCTTCTAAATTTTAAAAACACTAAAACTATCCTTCAATTCAATCACCTCTAACTTGGATATTGCACAAATCCCTCCAAAGCTGCCGGATAATTCATTAACTATTCAAACAATGGATGATATTAATAGTCCAGCTACCCCAAACGACAAAATTCCCCAAACGTTCAAAGAAAAACTTTTAGGAAAATATGACATAATTAATATCTCCACGGACCTTTCATCTACCCTCCTGCTCCCAATGGACATTCAAGAATGGGAGCTAGGCTCTCATCTGAACGAAAATCTCTCTCTCTCCGTCCCCATAACCTTGGAAGATAAACAAAGAATTTATCATCCATGGAAATATTCCCTAATAATAAAACTACAAGGCAGAAGAATCCTCCATCAAATATTGAAACAAAAAATCCAAGACTTATGGAAAATCAGTGAAAAATTTCCCCTCATCGACTTGGGCAATGACTACTTCATTGTCAAATTACAAAAGGAAGAGAATATGAACCTAATCCTACAAAAAGGTCCATGGTTCATCGATGGAAACTTTCTATCAATACAGAGGTGGCAACCTAATTTTGTTGCAACAGAAGCAAGACAAACCTACTCAGCGGTATGGGTTAGACTCCCTCAAGTGCCAACTGAATTCTATGATGGTAAAATGCTCCAGAAAATAGGAGGAGCAATAGGAAGGCTATTGAAGGTAGATGCTTGCACATCCTCTTCCCTGAGAGGGAGATATGCTAGACTATGTATCGAATTACCTATAGAATAACCGGTGAGAAAATGTATCTATATTGGTACACATAAATAATATATTCAATATGAAGCAGACAAATTCCTTTGCAAAACATGTGGCAAGCTAGGCCATAAAACCACCTCTTGCACATTTATAAGATCATCAACAAATGACATGATCTCCACCGTAATGAACCATACATCAACATATAATCCTAACCCAATAATAGCACAAGATGAAGGGTGGTACACAATTCCATTTACAAGGAGCAGGAAGTTCCCGAACACAAAATCAAATGAAGCAACCGGAAAGTTTCAAGACTCAGGTATTAATGTTAAGTTGTTCAATGCATCGACAGGTAAGTACATCGTAACCCAAAAATTAAAATATATTCCTAAAATTACTAATAGTTCTTTTAATAACAACCAAACCTCTAATCAATACCACAAACACTCCACAAATCAATCTGATAATAATCTCCTAAATACAAAAAATCGTTTCTTAGCTATCAACCTAGACTATCAGCAAATGGTTTTAGACAATACCACTATTGAAAGTAATCAAAAAATCACTAATTCTAGGTGCATGGACCGGGCACATAAGACAAAAGAGATCCAAAATAATCTTGCCTCACTAAAAGACAAAATAGTAAATACCCTAGTAACACCCCTTAATAAAATCCCTACCCCAATCAGAGGATATCTCTTTACAATCTACTAATAGCCATGATGCCCTAAACACCTTGATTAATACAAATTACCCATCAAACTACAATTCTCATTTGCATGCGGACCTACACTCGTCCAACCAAAGCCATCCCTCAAGACAAATATCTCAAAACTCGGTACGCGTGCCTAAGAATATGCATGCAAACCCCTCTATTAATCCTAACATGCTAAACCCCTCAAATGCCATGCAAATAGAGGTAATCATTCCCCCTACCTCTCCATCAAACCCCTTAAATCATCAACTCCAATTTCAAAACAATGCCGAGAATCCCTTTAAGTCATCAAAGGAGGAGATTCAGATTAATTCAAATACTAAGGAACCAATGTACACAAGCAATGAAAAATCTTCCTCCCTTTCCTCCCCAGTTCCCAAACCTTCTCATAATTTATGCTTAATCCCCCCCCCCTTCCTCAGGATTACCATCGAACTTCTTGGATAAAGTTAGGGCTAATGGGGAGGGGTGTATCACTTCAACTCAACGTCAATGGGCAGTAAAGTATCATAGTGATCCAAAATCCTCAATTCCTAGCACAACTAGTATCCGAGGGTCTACACCTAGAAATGAGCAATTACACGAACCACATTTGGGTAAACAACATAATGCAACCACTAGCATCGGGAATGAACAACAATTTGATCCAAGCAATGCGTGCACAGTGGAATCTACCACTACACTACAACCAAAATCCATATCTACCTCAAAACATGGGATTAGATCTTCTCTTTTTTCCTCCCCAGGAGATCACTGCTCTCAACCCAATCCTAATGATTTAGGATCCACTTTTGAACAACATGTAACCACAAATTCCGGTGAAACTAGGACCAATGGACCAACAAGTTCCACAACCTCAAATGCCTCAAAATTTGGGAAACCCAATGGAGGAGGTAAAAGAAGAGGAAATCAACCTAGTGGGGAAATTTATGGTAGAATCCACAAACATGGACGAAGTAAAAGTTTATCTATTCGAGGAGATGCGGGAGAAGAGGCTTATTCTAGCCTGTCCATCTTCACTGTTCAAGTGCACCATGGACATGCGACCACC